>JAZBGZ010000946.1:13613-25412 GCA_037414795.1 Stenodera caucasica | reverse complement strand
GAGACATTGATGAAGAAAGAAAAAATTTTCAACTTTTGAGAAATTCTTAGCTCTAAGAGTTAGTGAAATATTCACAATTCTTCCAATCTCGAGTTTTTACCCAAACAATAGGATGTCTATTTTTCTGTATTTCTCTTAGCACCAGGAGCTAAAATTTGCGGATCTCTAAATTTAACTCCTCACACAAAGTCTCGATCCCGATTCTAGCCCCAGGGGTTAAGACGAGTTTTTCAATGAATCCAATAAAAAAATTAAACAATTTACTTCACAATTTTTCGAAATCTCTCAAGTGACCAAATATGAGAGATTTCAAAATATTCTTCAGCTCTAAATGACAAAAAGTACCATTTTTCATTTCGATTCCAAAATATTGGTTCTAATTTGAAATAAGATTGACAAATTGTGAATTGACTTAATTCAATAACTTAAAATTTTCATCATCACTCGAAATCATAAAGTTTTATCCAGTTTATATTCGAAAAATCTCCCAATAAATTGCATTACTTACCTGAAGAATAAATCCACGATTGTTGAATTATCTCTAGCTCCGAGAGCTAAGTAAAATCTAAAATGATTAAAATAGACAACTTTTTCAATAAAGAACAAAAAATAATTTCTCAAAAAATCCTGAATTTTCCAAATTTTCAAAAAAATTGAGCATCACCTCCTTGGAACGATCTTTCGAAATGACAGCTTCGCTAACCCTAAGAGCTAAGAAAGTCGGATTTATTCGAAATTTTTCGATATTCGCGATTCGAATACAAGACTACAACTAACAAATACAAAATTAAATACATTTTAAATGAAATTTCAATTATTAGTTTTAATTTTTCATTATTTCAACACCATATTTTTATCTATAATTACACCATTTGCAAATTAGGCATGAAACAATAGCATAAAATAAATGAAATATGATTTTCTTGACACTTAAGTAAGTTAAAGTGATAAAATATTGCCGAAATAGGCTTAAAATTGATAGGTTTTGAAAGAAAAACCATAAGTAACCTACAAATTGGGGATCTCCAATAAGATTTAACCTCAAATTACTCGATTGATCATCCAAATGTTGATTAATTTGAACTAAATTGGAACAAATGAAGTAGATTTGTTCCAATCAAACTTATCATTTTTAGTGTTACGATGAAACTTTCTACAAATATCCCGAATCGGTGCTACGCCACTGATTATGGATAAAAATTTGTTGTTACTTTGTCTGATGATATATAAACATTGTGTTTTTCTCTAATCGGTAGTAATTCAGTAGAGGAGCCGATTTGTGGTTGAATTTCGAGTACTCAATATTTTCCGAAAATTTCCCAAAAATGATGAAATTTCCAATTTTTGGACTTCTTGTCATTTGTTTGACTCTAATAGTTGACTGTCAAGGTAGGATGGAAGGATGTTTTCTTATCCTCTTAATTTTTGAGGAATTGAAAATTTTCAAAGAATTTTCCGACATTAAGTCGATTGTAAAGAAAACTCAAATTATTTTTCCAGCAAGACAAATAAATAATTGCTTGTACATGCCACCTAGAGGAGAAGGCTGCACAATTTGTAACTGTACGCCATGTTCGTTCTGGGATTGTAAGCCCTGTGTAGAACCAATAGTCGGTAAGTCCAAAAATTGATAAACAAATATTGTTACAATTAGATTGCAAATGGTGAATATTCTTTCTTGATTTCGAGTCAACATGGAAGTCCAAAATTTCTGTAGTATTCAGCAATTGTTAATTTCTATTGGAGAAATTATAGAGATAGAGTCCGAATCGGATCATTCATTTTGCTGGTCAATAAATCAATATGGAAGTCCAAAAATAATTTGTCGAAACGTTCAGTTTTTTTTTCTTTTTCAAGGTTGCAATCCTGGTAGCGTTAAATATGATTATGATAAAACTTGCATTTGTGATAAATATGCCTTATGGGATTGTGGTTTTGGAGATGGCGCCGCTGACGCATCTGAATATCCTTCAAGTCAAAAAATCACAGGAAAAGATCGTTTTTTGCCACGTCACCTAATCCAAAAATAATAAATTTGAACCAATAAGTAATTCACTTGTTTTCAGCTTTTTCGGTATCATGTTCCAATATATGTGATGCTTTGAGTTGATAATAAAAAATAATTAAATTAATCATGTGTGTTATTTTTTCTTCATTTTTTGAGAGAAATTTTGTTTTTCTTTCAAATAGTTTGGTGAGTCTTCATTTCTGACGCACTACTTCGAAAAATGTGATTTGGTCTTTAGCTAGATGAAAATTTTCGATTTTTACGCCAATCTCTTAGCTCCGAGGGTTAAGAAAATTCCGTTTTTCACGATTTTTGAAAATTCATATTCAATTTGCAGTATCACGAATTAGATATTTTTGGATTATTCTTAGCTCTGTGGGTTAGGGCGTCTAAATCTCGAGCTATTTGTTTCAATAATTTGGAAGATTCATTACTTCCTTGACTCCAGGAGCTAAGTAATGTTCTCCAAATCTCTGAATTTTTGAATTATTTTAACATCAAGAGCCAAGAATCTTTCTTCCTACAACATCTTGATTCCGATTCTAGCCCAAGAGTTAAGACAATGATTCCTTATGATTCAATTTCAGTGCAAGTAGCGAAAAGTACCATTTATTATTTTGTAAATGAAATTACATTTTGAATTCAAGAAAAATGACACACTTTAGCACCTTTAAATTTCGAATAATTTCTCAAAATTATGAAGTAACATTAGATTCGAATTTATGAATTATCCAAATGAAATGCATTAATTTATTTGAGTTGAACTAAGCCTAGCCCCAAGGGTTAAAGAGATTTTAGGACTTGAGATTTTGAATTTTGATTAAATCTAGAAGATTGAGTCCAATTAAAAAACCATAACATAACCTTCTTGTGAATCTAAGAATATCTGTCAATTTTCAAAATTTTCTTAAACCTCGAAGAAATAGAAAAATCCATTTATCCTCAATTTCTAGTTCTTAAATCATTTGAGTTTCCATCAACAATTGAATATAGTTGAAGTTGGGAAATTTTCAAATTTTCCAATGTTCGAAAATAAAAAAACTCTACTGTAGCCAATTTTCTATACTTTTCACGATTAGAGCTTCTGCTAACCCCAAGGGCTAAGAAAGTCTGATTTTTCTAAAATTTTTGGATATTTGGAATCCAAATATTATTCCGATACACAGCTAAGATTACCAAATATAAAAATAGATATTTTTCTAATCAAATTTCAATTATTTATTTCAATCTCTCATCATTTCAACACAATATTTTTATCTATAATTACAATAATTGCAAATTAAGCATAAAATAACAATACGATATAATTATAATAACATCGTTTTGACATTTAAATAAGTATATGTAATAAAATATTGACGAAGTAGGCTTAAAATTGATTGAAATTAATAAAAAAAAAACCCATCAGCAACCGATAAATTGAAGACTTTCTTATCCGATTTAACCTCAAATTGACTAATCGGCCATCGGATTCTTGATCGATTGAACCGTAATTAGTGCAAAACAACGAGTTTTGTTCCAATCGAAAGTATAATTTTGAGTTTTTCTAAAAAATCTCCTACGAATATCCCTAATTGAAGCTACGCCACTGGTTATAAATATATTTGTTGTTTGTTTTTGTCTGATTATATATAAACGTTGAGTTTTTATTCATTCGACAGTATCCAAGTTGGAGAGTTAATTTGTGGTTGAATTCGAGTAATTTTTTTCGAAAATTTTGCAAAAATGATGAAATTTCTAATTTTTGGACTTCTTATCAGTTTTTTGGTACTCGCCAGTCAAGGTAGGAGATAGATAGTAATTGGCTACTTAACTTGTCAATTTTTTAGTGACTTTTTAACAAAAAAAATTTCAATATTATTTCAAGAAAAAAATTTAGAAATAGAAGTCCAAAAATTTCTATCATAATTTTTGAGTTTTCGACCATTGCTCACTGTCATTGGCGAAATAATAGAGATTGCACCAGAATTTCGATCATCCATTGTAGTGGTCGCAAAAACAAAGTGGAAGTCCAAAAATAATATGTCAATTTTTTTTTTTAGGGTGCTCTCCTGACCGCTTTATCTATGATAATCAGATTGCTTGCGTATGTAAAGAAAATAGTAATTGGGATTGTGTTTATGAAGGAATCGATGATGACATTATACAAGAGGAAGAGGATAAAGGGATAATAGGTAAATCTCCAACCCCATCTCTAGTTTTGTATATTTCAAAAATATATCCATCTCCATCTATTTGGATAACATGAATCAAATGCAGACTTGCAGAATGATGATTAATCATTGATTACGATCATGTGATTTTTTTACAGGAAAGAATACTTATTTTCGTCATCCAACCCGACATTAAAACTGTGGACAAACAAGTAATTCACTTGTTTTCAGCTATTTTAGTATTGTATTTCATTAATTGTGATGCTTTGAAATGATAATAAAAATTACTTGAATGAATCATATTATTATTATTTTTTTGGGGAACTTTAAAACAAATTTGTGAATTTTGATCATGGATACGCAATGTCAAATAATTTGACATGGCGTTGGAGAAAATTCCCGATTTTTCCGGCAATCTCTTAGCTCTAAGGGTTAAGGAAAATTTTTGTTTTGTCGCGGGTTTTAGAAAATCGATGATCGATCGTAAAACTTATGGTTGAGATATTCATAGATAAAGATTGATTTTACAATTTCTGGATTACCCTTAGCTCTGAGGGTTACTGAAATATGAACAATTCTTCCAAATCTTAAGTTGTTTTCCCAAATTTGATAGCTCCAATCAACAACTAGAGGCCAGCTGTAACGTTCTGTCTGTTTTTTTTTTATATTTTCCCAAGCTCCGGGAGCTAACTAGAGTTTTCCGAATCTCTGGACTCAAAATAGTTTCAAAATTTTCCCGACAGATTTTGAAATCTCCATGAGTCAAGAATTACCTCTCACAAAGTCTCAATTTCAATTTTGAGTCGAAAAGGTTCTGAAAAAAAAATCCAATAATGTTTCAATCATTATCTTTAACCCCAAGAGCTAAACAAGTTCGAAAACTTCCAATCTCTAGAGACCATTCGAAGATTTCTCGAAATTACATTCGATTTATAATTAGGAAATTATTTCAAAATGATGCATTACTTTATTCAAGTTGGATTTACCTTAGCTCCAAGGGCTAAGAAAAGTTCAGGGCTCAAGATTTCGAATTTTGATTCAATTTCAATTGGTTGGGTCCAATCACAATGAGAATACTACAACACACTGATAAAGAGTAGAATATCTGTCAATTGTCGAAATTTTCCTTAGCTCCGAGTACTAGGGAAAATACATTTATCCTGAGCTACAAATTCAGAGATGATATAAGTAGACGACTAGTGTTATCGACAAGTACATATAGAAAAAAATTGGTAATTTCTCGGAAATCTCTGTAATTTTTCGTATTTTCCAATGTACAAAAACGAGAAAATTTTCAAAATTGTTGAAAATTTGAGCTCGCAATCCGATTTTCCCGCACAACTGTATCAAATCAAAAACTCAACATCAGTCGATTTCAAATAATTTTAAATTTTAGAGCTGTCGTTAACCCCAGGGGCTAAGAAAATCTGATTTTCCAATAATTTTTTTGATATTCGGAATCCCGATCCGATTTCAATTCTCGATTACGATTGCCCAATATGAAAGCAGATATTTTTTTAATTAAATTCATATTATTTATTTTACTTATTCTCGATCATTTCAACACCATTTTTTTATCTATAATTAAAATAATCTCAAATTGAGCATAAAATAACAATACAAGATAATTACAATATCATTTTTCGACACTTAAGTAAGTTTATGTGATTAGATATTGACGGAGTAGACTCAAAAAACCATAAGCAAACAATAAATTGAAGACTCCCAATAATACTTAATCTCAAATTAGCTGATCGGTTATTATGAAATTGATTGAATTGATTGAAAACTTAAGTAGTTTTGCTTCAATCGAACGTGTATTCTGATTTTATACATAAACAATTTCACGAATATCTCAATGCGGGCTACGCCACTGGTCATTATTATTATTTTTTTGTCTGATTATATAAAAACGTTGTGTTTATCTTGATTCGACAGTAGTTTAGTTGAAGAGTAGATTGGTGGTTGATTTTGAGTCAAATTTCCAAAAGCTTCCCAAAAATGTTGAAATTTTTGTTTTTTGGACTTCTTGTCATTGGTTCGACTGTAGAAGCTGTTGGTCAAAGTAGAAGTACAGGTTAGTTTTTTTTTTTTCACTAAACTTTCGAATAATTTCCAAAATAGTGAAATTTCTAAGACTTTTTGAGAATTATTTTGAATGAAAAGAGAACTTCACTTGATTCTTTCAGAAATACTTGAAGATGAGTGCAGCTATTTGCCACGTAGATATGAAGATGATGGCTGCGTAGTTTGTAAGTGTTATGCACATTTGGGCTGGAACTGTATCCCTTGTAAAAGGTCACAACGATTGAGTAAGTCCAAAAAATTACCGACACTAGTCGTTCGATAATAAATGCAAATTATCGCTCTTTGAAGTCCAAAAATTTTATATCACTTGGCCAATTATCCACTGTCATTGGTCCAATTATAGAGATTGAGTCCGAATTTTGATCATCTTTTTTGAGTGGTCACTGAATTGACGTGAAAGTCCAAGATTTTTTAATTTTTTTTTTTGTTTAAAGGTTGTAAGCCTGGCAGCATTAAATTTGATTATAATGATACTTGTATATGTACGAAAAGTGCCTACTGGCTTTGTGGACTTGCTACTCGTGATGAGCTTATAATCATTCCTCCACGTCCACTATTATGAGGTAAGTCCAAATTCCCTAGTTTTGTATTCTCCAAATCATTCATCTATATCAATAAAATAGATCACATTCGAATTATATTAGAGAATACGCACTTCAATATTTCTAGCACTTTATCTGTCTCTGATTTCGCTAGTTTCACTGCTTGTCAAAAAACTTCAGATACTAATATCTTAGGTTATGTTCCAATATGAAGTATGAAAATAGAGTTTGATGTCAAAACCGAGGATCGTGTCTGAACTTTTACTATTTTTCTTCAATGAATCTATGAAATTCCACCAAAATAATGACTAATCATTGATATCGATCATGTGATTTTTTGCAGATATAGTCCGTGATTAAAAAAGTTGGCAAATGAGTCATTCACTTGTTTTCAATTTTTGGATATTCCCTTACAATGTCTGTAATGCTTCAAATAAATAATAAAACATATTTAAATAAATCTTGAGGTTTTTTTTTCTATTTATTTTGAACAACTCAATTGGGGTTAGGTTTTGATTTTTGATAAAATTTGGCCTTTTGCCAAATAGAAATCTTCGATTTTTTCAAGAGTTGAGGAAATTTTAGTTCTTGAAAATTCAGCCAGATTTGGGAATTATAAATAAAATAATTGTAGAGAAAAAATTATTTTTTTAATTGTGGATCACTCTTAGCTCTGGGGGTTAGTGAGATATTCACAATTCTTCCAAATATGGAGTTCCTTCGTCAATTTTCATAGATGCAATCTACAATTAGAGATTTAGCCTATTTTTCTGGTTTTCCTTTAACCCTGGGAGCTAAGCGGAGAAGTCCTGATTTCAATCCTAGCTCTTAGCGTTGAGACAAATTCACCAAATTCGAATTTTGACTCAATTCAATCGATCCAGATGAATTCTATTTATCCTGAGAGTGAAATTATTTGTCAACTGAATGATTCATTTTTGAAAATTCTACAAAAAAGTGCATCATTCGAACAAAGTTGAATAATCTGTAGCTCTAAGAGCTAAGGAAATTTCAGGACTCAAAAATTGAAATTTTGATTGATTTTTATTGAGTCCAACCATAATAATAATAATAATACAATCGCCTTTTAAATAAAAGAATATTTGTCAATTTTCGAAATTTTCCCAAACTCTGAGGGCTATTTGATCATTTAGGATCTTTCAAAGTTCAAGAGTGACAAAATTTTGAGAATTTTTGAGAATTTGAAGTCACAATCCAATTTCTGCACACAACATCTTCAATCGAGAAGTCCCACATTAGCTTAAGTCAAAGAAATTTTCAAAATTGGGGCTACTGCTAACCCTAGGGGCTAAGAAAGTCTCATTTTACCACAATTATTCGATATTTGAGATCTCAATGCGGCTCCAACAGACACAATTACAACTACTAAATATAAAAATGAATACTTTTTCAATTGAATTCAAATTATCAATTTCGATATTCGATCATTTCAACACCATATTTTTATCTATAATTACAAAATTTCCGAATTAGGCATAAAATAATACGAGATAATTCTAATATCATTTTTCAATACTTTAGTAATTTCTTGTGATGAAATATTGACGAAGTAGGCTTTAAGTTGATAGAAACAAAAAAAAAACATAAGCAATCAATCTATTGGAGACTTCCAATGAGACTAAATTTTGATTCTCAAATAGGGGTAGGTCTTGATTTTTTCTTCATAGACTCAAGAAAATTTCATTTATCACGAATTTTGAACATCTATGATCGATTTGGGAAATTATGGATGAGTAAATTACCAAGAGAAAAGAATTGAACAATTTTTGGATAACTCTTAGCTCTAAGAGTTAGTGAAATATTCAAGATTCTTCTAAATCCAGAATTCTTGCGTCAATTTTCATGAATTTAATCAACAATAAGACATCAAGTCTATTTTCTTTGTATGTCCGTTAACCCTGAGAGCTAAGCGGTGACTTCCGGATCTCAGAATTTGGACTGTTTCAACCAAAATAAACGATCTATGTATAAAAAAAATGTTGTCAATTTTCTAAATTTTCCCAAGCTCCGAAAACTAGAGAATATAGAGAGAAAAAGATGATTTTTTGGAGACTATTTGTGATAATTTTGGATTTTCCAATGTTCAAGAGTGAGAAAATATTGAAAATTTTTGAAAATTTGGACTCGATACTCATTTTTTCATCTAACAATATTTAATCATAGAATTTCACATTAGCTCTCGACAAAAAAATACCGCAATAAGAGCTACTGCTAACCCCAGGGGCTAAGAAAGTCAGATTTTTTTCTCAATCATTCGATATTTGGGATCTCAATACGGTTCTAACACACAATTACGACTATCAAATATAAAAATGAATCATTTCAACACCATATTTTTATCTATAATTACAATATTCTCAAATCAAGCATAAAATAACAATACAAGATAATTATAATATAATTTTTCGACACTTAAGTAGGTTTATGTGATAAGATATTGACGGAGTAGGCTCAAAAAACCATAAGCAACGAACAAAATGAAGATTTCTGATGAAACTTAACCTCAAATTAGCTGATTGATCATTGTGACAATGATTAAATCAAGCAAAATTGCTGCAACTGAAGTAGTTTTGCTTCAATCGAAAGTATGATTTTGATTTTTTTACCAAAATTTTTCACGAATATCTCAAATGAGTGCTACGCCACTGGTTATAAATATGTTTAAGTGTGTTTTTGTCTAATCTTATATAAACGCTGTCTCTGTCTTTATATGATAGTATTCTAGTTGGAGAGCTAATCAGTGGCTGATTTCGAGTCATATTTTTCAAAAATTCTCAAAAATGATGAAATTTCTGATTTTTGGACTTCTTGTCGTCTGTTTGACTGTAGAAGTTGCCGGAAAAGGTAGGAGTAGAAATGAATTATTTTTTTTGAGCTTGTAAATAATCTCAAAATAGTAAATTTTCCGAAAATATCATAAAAATCAATTCGAATAAGAAGAAAACCTCACTTTTTTTCAGATAGATCAATATATGAGTGTAAATTTTTGCCACCTAGAATGACAGGCTGCTCAATTTGTAACTGTGGACTATTCTCGGGCTGGAATTGTAAACCCTGTGGAATTCCACGATCAAGTAAGTCCAAAAATTCCCGACATTAATAAAGTATTGTTTTAATAAAATTAGTAATGTTGAATATCGCTTACTGATTCCGAGCTAGAAGTCCAAAAATTTTATATCATTTGTCAATTGTTTATTGTCATTGGCCTGATTATATAGACTCAGCCGGAATTTTGATCATCCATTATAGATGGTCGCAGAATCAATGAGGAAGTCCAAATATTTTTTGTCAGAATTTTTACGTTATTTTTTTTTTGTAGATTGCATACCTGGCGGCGTTAAATTTCATTATAGTGAGATTTGTATATGTACAAAACGTGGCCATTGGCTTTGTGGACTCGTTAATCGTCCACCATTAATAGGTAAGTCGCCACTCCCATCTCTAACTTTGTATAATCCAAATAATTCTTTATCTCCTTCTATATCGAGGATCATGTCTGAACTTTTTCCTCTTCTTCTTCTTCAAATCAATCGATAAAACTTCACCAAAATAATGATTAATCATTGATTTTGATCATGTGATTTTTTGCAGATATGGAGACAGAATTGCGAGATCGGTCAGTCCGAAACTGAAACAATTGACAAATGAGTGATTCACTTATTTTCCGTAGTTTTGATATTGTGTTGCAATGTCTGTAATGTTTTAGATTGATAAAAAAGTATGTGAATAAATTAGTAGTTTTGTTTTTCTTTTGTCATGATATTTGGTTTCCCGCCAAGTGGAAATTCTCGATTTTTCCAAGGCTTGAGAAAATCTCTCTTGAGAATATTTCATCGATTTGAGAAATCCCCAATATAATATTTATAGAGGAAAAATAATTTTTAAAATTTTCGATCACTTTAGCCCTATGGGTTAGTAAAATATGAACAATTAGCCCAAATTTCACCTGAATTCTTAGAAATTTTGAAGTCACGATCCAATTTCTCTACATAACAATATTCAATCGAGATGAGCATTAGCTTGAGTCAAAAAAGTTTCAAAAATAGAGCTACCGTTAACCCTAAGGGTTAAAAAAGTCTGATTTTTACACAGTCATTCGAAATTCGGGATCTCGATGCAATTCCAACAAACGATTACGACTTTTAATAAAGAAATTTGAATTCTATCATTAATTTCGATTTTCAATCATTTCAACACTGTAGTTTTATCTATAATTACATTATTTGCAAATTGAGCATGAAATAACAATACAGGATAATTATAAGATCAGTTTTTCGACACTTAAGTTAGTTAAAGTAATAAAATATTGACTGAATAGGCTCTAAATCATTAGAAATATAAAACAAACATAAGCACCAATATATTGGAGATTTCCAATGAGACATAACCTCAAATTAGCTTATCGATTATTTTGAAATTGATTGAATTGAACTGAAATTGATGCAACTTAAGTAGTTTTGCTCCAATCGAACTTGGTATTTTGGTTTTTTCCATGAAATTTTTCACGACTATCTCGGTAAGTGTTACGCCACTGGTTATTATTATATTTTTGTTTTTTTGTTTTGTCCGATTATATATAAACGTTGTGTTTGTCTCAAATCAACATTACTCTAGTTGGAGAGTTGATTTGTGGTTGATTTCGAGTCATATTTTCCAAAAATTCCCAAAAAAATGATGAAATTTCTAATTTTTGGACTTCTTGTCGTCTATTTAACTGTAGAAGTTGCCGGGAAAGGTAAGAAGGGACGGAGGAAATTCTATACAATTTTTTTGTAATTTTTGAGAAACTTCAAAATTGAAAATTTTCCAAAAATTCTCCAAAATTATTTCGACTGAATAGAAAATCACAAATATTTTTTTTTAGATGGACCAATTAATAATTGTCACTACATGCCACCTAACTATGGAGGCTGTACAACTTGTATCTGTGAGCCATATGGGCACTGGGTGTGTGGACCTTGTCCAAAGGGGCCAATATTAGGTAAGT
>JAZBGZ010000945.1:3320-25443 GCA_037414795.1 Stenodera caucasica | reverse complement strand
CCTGGAACTTGTGGCTCAAATGCGAATTGTCAAGTGATTAATCATAGTCCCATTTGTAGCTGTCGATCAGGTTTTACTGGTGATCCTTTCACTAGATGTTACCCAATACCACGTAAGACTACTGAATTTGAACCTTTTTAATTGATTATAATTGAAAATATCGTTTACAGCCCCTCCACCAGTTCAAGATTCTCCAATTGTACACAATCCATGTGTGCCGTCACCTTGTGGCCCAAATTCACAATGTCGTGATATCGGCGGTAATCCTTCATGTTCTTGTACACAAAATTATATAGGAAGTCCTCCAAATTGCCGACCGGAATGTACAATTAATTCTGAATGTTCAAGCAATTTAGCTTGTATTAGAGAAAAATGTCGTGATCCTTGTCCTGGATCATGTGGATCTGGTGCCATTTGCAATATAATTAACCATACACCAATCTGTACATGTCCTGAAGGATATACAGGAGATCCATTCAATTATTGTCAGCTCAAGCCACAAGAAATCGAACCTGTTATAACAGATCCATGTAATCCATCACCGTGTGGTCCAAATGCCAAATGTGATAATGGAATTTGTACATGTCTACCAGAATATCAAGGCGATCCTTATCGAGGTTGTCGCCCAGAATGTGTTCTGAATAATGATTGTCCAAGAGATAGAGCATGCATTAGAAATAAATGCAAAGATCCTTGTCCAGGAACATGTGGTCAAAATGCTGAATGTGCAGTGATCAATCACATACCTACATGCACATGTATTCAAGGATATGCAGGAAATGCATTCATATCATGCACTTTGATTCCGGCTCAACTACCTAAAAATCCTTGTAATCCATCACCTTGTGGGCCCAACTCTCAATGCCGTGAAATTAGTGGCCAAGCAGTTTGTTCTTGTGTACCTGGTTATATCGGTAATCCTCCAACTTGTCGTCCTGAATGTGTCACAAGCTCGGAATGTTCTATGAATAAGGCTTGTGTCAATCAAAAATGTATCGATCCATGTCCTGGAACATGTGGACTAAGTGCTAAATGTCAAGTGATCAATCATAATCCAATATGTAGTTGTCCGCCACAATTTATTGGCGATCCATTCACAAGATGCTCACCAAAACCCGAAGAACCAATTATACAACAAAATCCATGCGTTCCATCACCTTGTGGATCTAATGCGCAATGTAAAGTTATCAATGATTCACCATCTTGTTCTTGTTTAGCGGAATTTATTGGTGCTCCTCCAAATTGTCGTCCAGAATGTGTCAGTAATTCAGAATGTCAATCAAATTTAGCCTGTATCAATCAAAAATGTAAAGATCCATGTCCTGGAACATGTGGACAAAATGCGGATTGTCGTGTTATTAGTCATACACCCAATTGCGTTTGTTTATCGGGCTACAGCGGCGATCCATTCACATTCTGCAATATAATACAAAGTAAGAAACTATGCTTCTATTATTAGCTACGTGTCCCATGCAAAAAATAGCTTGAACTCAGCGTTCCCTACGATCTACTAACAGCTTTTTAAATTTCCTGCAATGTTTTTTTCTTCAAAGAACGAAAAAATAAAATAACGCTAAATTCCACGTCCTCATTATTGTTGAGATATTCTGCGTCCCCAAATAAGACCTTGCTGCTCATTTGGGAATCACAACTTTATGAACCATTACTTAACATATCATGAACTAATCCACTTAATTATGAATGATAATTACGATTTACATTGGTAATTTCAGCTCTACCAACCGAAATTATACGACCTTGTTCCCCTTCACCTTGTGGTGCTAATGCCATTTGTAAAGAGCAAAATGGCGCTGGATCTTGCTCTTGTTTACCAGACTATATAGGCAATCCATATGAGGGGTGTCGTCCTGAATGTGTTCTGAATACGGATTGTCCTTCTAATAGGGCATGTATCAATAATAAATGTCGAGATCCTTGTCCAGGAACCTGCGGACAGAATGCTCAATGTGAAATAATCAATCATTCACCCCAATGCACATGTATGCCAGGTTACACAGGAGATCCTTTCAGATATTGTAATATCGCCCCAGAACGTAAGCCATCAACTCTTAAAATTATTTCGATTCACTTAAACTATGATATTTTATACAGCAAATGTACAACAAGAGCCTATAAATCCTTGCCAACCTACTCCATGTGGTCCAAATTCTCAATGTCGAGAAGTTAATACACAAGCAGTTTGTTCATGCTTACCAAATTATTCTGGAAGTCCACCAAATTGCCGACCAGAATGTGTTGTAAGTTCTGAATGTCCACAAAACAAAGCGTGTAGCAATCAAAAATGTATTGATCCCTGTCCTGGAATTTGTGGCTTGAATGCTAATTGCAAAGTTGTGAATCATAGTCCGATATGTAGTTGTCAGACAAGTTATACTGGTGATCCATTCACTAGATGTTACCCAATACCACGTGAGTTTCTTCTGTAGCATCTTGAGATTTGATAGTTATTCAAGTAATAATTTCAGCACCACCCATAGAAGCTGATCCACCATTAATAATAAATCCTTGTGTACCATCGCCTTGTGGACCAAACTCGCAATGTAGAGATATAAATGGTAGCCCGTCATGCTCCTGTTTAGAAAATTACATAGGAAGTCCACCGTATTGTCGTCCGGAATGTACAATCAATTCAGAATGTTCGAGCAATTTAGCTTGTATTCGAGAAAAATGTCGCGATCCTTGTCCTGGATCATGTGGATCCGGTGCCATTTGCAATATAATTAATCATACACCAATCTGTACATGTCCTGAGGGATATACAGGAGATCCATTCAATTATTGTCAGCTCAAGCCACAAGAAATCGAACCTGTTATAACAGATCCATGTAATCCATCACCGTGTGGTCCAAATGCTAAATGTGACAATGGAATTTGTACATGTCTACCAGAATATCAAGGCGATCCTTATCAAGGTTGTCGTCCAGAATGTGTTTTAAATAATGATTGTCCAAGAGACAAAGCTTGTATTAGAAATAAGTGTATTGATCCATGTCCTGGAACATGTGGACAAAATGCTGAATGTTCAGTGATTAATCACATTCCCACATGCACATGCATACAAGGATATGTAGGGAATGCTTTTGTTTTATGTAACAAAATTTCAGCACCATTACCACAAAATCCTTGTCAACCAACACCATGTGGACCAAATTCACAATGTCGCGAAATTAATAGACAGGCAGTCTGTTCTTGTGTACCAGGCTTTATCGGTAGTCCTCCAACTTGTCGCCCTGAATGTACCTCAAGTTCAGAATGTTCACTCGATAAAGCTTGTGTCAATCAAAAATGTATAGATCCATGTCCTGGAACTTGTGGTTTGAATGCTAGATGTCAAGTAGTTAATCACAATCCAATCTGTAGTTGTCCACCTCGACATACTGGCGATCCATTTACTAGATGTATCTTGATATGTAAGTTAGTTGAAATCGGAGAGTTTCTCAGAAATTGAATAATCTTTATTGTAGCCGAAGAACCAGTAGTTGTACCGGCAAATCCCTGCCAACCGTCACCTTGCGGTCCAAATTCACAATGCCGTGAAATTAATGGTTCACCATCCTGTTCTTGTTTACCAGAATTTACTGGATCCCCACCTAATTGCAGACCCGAATGTATTAGCAATTCTGAATGCTTATCCCATCTCGCTTGTATAAAACAAAAATGTAGAGATCCGTGTCCAGGAACTTGTGGTCAGAATGCAGAATGTCGCGTTGTTAGTCACACACCTCAATGTGCTTGTATTGAAGGTTTTACAGGCGATCCTTTTATTGCTTGTCAACATGAACGTAGGTTTTAAAATACTCTTATCAGTCTCAGCTGATCCTAATATGCAAGATTTTTTAGTTCCCTTAATACCTATTGAAAGACCTACACCTTGTTTACCATCACCATGTGGCCCAAATGCAATTTGTCGCGAACAAAATGGTGCAGGTGCTTGTATCTGTCAATCGGACTATCTTGGGAATCCTTATGAAGGCTGCCGACCGGAATGTATACACAATTCCGATTGTCCATCGAATTTAGCTTGTAATAATCAAAAATGTAAAGATCCATGTCCTGGAACTTGTGGTCAAAATGCTCAATGTCAAGTCATAAATCATACACCATCGTGTAGTTGCTTATCAGGTTTTACCGGTGATCCTTTCAAATATTGTATTCTACCACCAGAACGTAAGTTGACTAATTTTCATTTCCGATCATCTCAATGATTGAGAAATCAACTTATGATTTAGCTGTGAAAGATGAAATACCGACGAATCCATGTCAGCCTTCACCATGTGGACCAAATTCACAATGTCGAGAAGTTAACAATCAAGCTGTATGTTCATGTTTACCAAATTATATCGGCAATCCTCCTGGATGCCGTCCTGAATGTGTCGTTAGTTCTGAATGCTCTTTAGACAAAGCTTGTATCAATCAGAAATGCGCCGACCCTTGTCCAGGAACTTGCGGATTAAATTCTGATTGTAAAGTTATAAATCATAGTCCTATCTGTATCTGTAAAACGAAATATACTGGAGATCCCTTCACAAGATGTTACCCAACACCACGTAAGATAATTTCTATATCTCGCAAAATATTCACAAATAAATCTTTATCATCATTACAGTACCACCACCAGAAACTCAACCATCATTGCCTATAAATCCGTGTGTACCTTCACCCTGTGGTCCAAATTCACAATGTAGGGATGTTGGTAGTGTACCATCATGTTCCTGTTTAGAAAATTATATAGGAAGTCCACCAAATTGTCGTCCGGAATGTACAATCAATTCAGAATGTTCAAGTAATTTAGCATGTATTCGAGAAAAATGTCGAGATCCTTGTCCGGGATCATGTGGAACTAATGCTCAATGTAATGTAATCAATCATACACCAGCTTGTACTTGTATAGAAGGATACACGGGTGATCCATTCACTTATTGCCAGTCTAAACCGCAAGAAATAGAACCAGTGGAAATTGATCCTTGTAATCCATCGCCTTGTGGTCCTAATGCTAAGTGCGATAATGGAATTTGTTCATGTCTACCAGAATATCACGGTGATCCTTATAGAGAATGTCGACCAGAATGTATTCTAAATAATGATTGTCCAAGAGATAAGGCTTGTATTAATCAAAAATGTAGAGATCCATGTCCTGGAACTTGTGGTCAAAACGCCGAATGCTCTGTTATAAATCATATACCAACTTGTACTTGTATCCAGGATTATATGGGAAATGCTTTCGTTCTATGCACACCTATTCCAACCCGTCTACCACAAAACCCTTGTAGTCCTTCACCTTGTGGACCAAATTCACAATGTCGTGAAATTAATGGTCAAGCTGTTTGTTCTTGTGTCCCTGGATTTATTGGTGGTCCACCAACTTGTCGTCCTGAATGTGTCACAAGCTCTGAATGTTCTCTCAGTAAAGCTTGTGTCAATCAAAAATGTATCGATCCTTGTCCAGGAACTTGTGGATTAAATGCGAACTGTCAAGTAGTGAATCATAATCCAATTTGTAGTTGCCTCTCAGGACAAACTGGTGATCCATTCACAAGATGTTTACCATTACGTAAGATATATTATTATAATAATTTGACCTAATTTATATCTCTATCCATTGAATTGTAGCACCCGTACCACCAGAAATAATAAATCCTTGTCAACCAACACCATGTGGACCCTATTCGCAATGTCGTGACGTTGGTAATGCCCCATCGTGCTCTTGTTTGCCTGAATTTATCGGAACACCACCAAATTGCCGTCCAGAATGTGTTAGTAATACGGATTGTTCTTCAAATTTGGCTTGTATTAATCAGAAATGTAAAGATCCTTGTCCTGGAGTCTGTGGTCAAAATGCTGAATGTCGTGTTGTTAGTCATACACCAAACTGTGTGTGTTTATCAAATTTCGAAGGCGATCCATTCATTCAATGTACTGAAAAACTTGAAGCTGTCGTTGAGGACAGACCGACACCATGTTTACCATCACCATGCGGTGCCAATGCTTTATGTCGTGAACAAAATGGAGCAGGATCTTGTACTTGTTTACCAGAATATTTGGGCAATCCTTATGAAGGTTGTCGACCTGAATGTACTCTAAACACAGATTGTCCATCGAATCGCGCATGTATTAGAAATAAATGTCAAGATCCATGTCCAGGAACATGTGGCCAAAATGCGAACTGTCAAGTGATCAATCATTTACCATCTTGTAATTGTCTACCTGATTATACTGGCGATCCATTTAGTTATTGTAATCGTATTCCACAACAAGAAGAACCAACTATTCAAAATCCATGTCAACCTAGTCCGTGTGGTCCAAATTCACAATGTCGAGAAGTTAACAGTCAAGCAGTTTGCTCTTGTTTGCCAAATTATATCGGCAGTCCACCAGCTTGTCGTCCCGAATGTATTGTTAGCGCTGAATGTTCACAGAACAAAGCTTGCATCAATCAAAAATGTACAGATCCTTGTCCTGGAACATGTGGATTAAATGCTAACTGTCAAGTGATTAATCACAGTCCAATTTGTAGTTGTCAATCCAAATATACCGGTGATCCGTTTACTCTATGTTATCCAATAGTAGTATCTCCACCTCAATCTGAACCACCTGTTCTAACAAATCCATGTGTACCTTCACCATGTGGTCCAAACTCAGAATGTCGCGATATAAATGGTGTACCATCATGTTCTTGTTCAGTCAATTATATAGGAAGTCCACCGAGTTGCCGACCTGAATGTACCATCAATTCTGAATGTCCTAGCAATTTGGCTTGCATACGGGAGAAATGTCGCGACCCCTGTCCTGGATCTTGTGGAGCAGAAGCCTTATGCAGTGTCTTTAATCATAATCCGACTTGTTCATGTCCAGAAGGATATACAGGCGATCCATTCAGTTATTGTCGAGTAAAATCACAAGAAATCGAACCTGTTATAACAGATCCATGTAATCCATCACCATGCGGTCCAAATACTGAATGCAATAATGGAATTTGTACTTGTTTACCGGAGTATCGAGGAGATCCTTATCGAGAGTGCCGTCCAGAATGTGTCTTGAATAATGATTGTCCGAGAAATAAAGCTTGTATCCGGAATAAATGTCAGGATCCTTGTCCAGGAATATGTGGTCAAAATGCCGAATGTACTGTCGTTAATCATATTCCAACTTGTGCATGTATTCAAGGATATATTGGAAATGCTTTCATCTCATGTAATCTTATGCAAAAACCAGTCAATCAAAATTCATGTAATCCGTCACCTTGTGGATCCAATTCACAATGTAGAGAAATTAATGCACAAGCAGTTTGCTCTTGTGTTCCTGGTTATATAGGAAGTCCTCCAACTTGCCGACCTGAATGTATCACCAGTTCAGAGTGTTCCCTTGATAAAGCCTGTGTTAATCAAAAATGTATCGATCCATGTCCTGGAACTTGCGGTTTCAATGCTTTATGCCAAACAGTTAATCACAATCCAATTTGCAGTTGCCCAATAAAATACTCTGGTGATCCTTTCACTAGATGTACACAAATGAGTAAGTTGAAATCTCACATGCAAATTCACAGTTAAACTTGAATTAATTATTTTAGTTGAATCAATTCTAATTCCAACAAATCCTTGTCAACCATCACCTTGTGGCCCAAATGCACAATGTCGTGAAATTAATGGTTCTCCATCATGTAGTTGCTTATCAGAATTTATAGGATCACCTCCAAACTGTAAACCGGAATGTATCAGTAATTCAGAATGTTCAAATCATTTAGCTTGTATTAATCAAAAATGTAAGGATCCATGTCCAGGAATTTGCGGTCAAAATGCGGAATGTCGTGTTGTGAGTCATACACCGAATTGTGTATGTATTCAAGGTTATGTTGGTGATCCTTTTATTAACTGTCGCATCCTTGAAGGTAAAATTATCAATATTTAATTGAAATTGTCATTAATCTCAATCATATTTAATTAGAACCGAAACCAGATGATTTTATAAATCCATGTTTCCCATCGCCTTGTGGCACAAATGCTATATGTCGTGAACAAAACGGGGCAGGTTCTTGTACATGCTTACCAGATTATTTAGGCAATCCTTACGAAGGATGTAGGCCGGAATGTACAATAAATTCCGATTGTTCATCAAATAAAGCTTGTGTACGAAATAAATGTCAAGATCCATGTCCTGGTACTTGTGGTCAAAATTCAGAATGTCGTGTTTTGAATCATTTACCATCCTGCACCTGTCTCGCAGGCTATACTGGAGATCCTTTCAGATTTTGTAACAGAATCCCACCGCAAGAAGAACGTAAGATTGTCTAATCATTTTCAATTATCGATCTTAGAAACATTGATATTATAGCTATACCTACACCAGGAAATCCATGCCAACCTTCACCGTGTGGTCCAAATTCACAATGTCGTGAAGTTAATAGTCAAGCAGTTTGTTCATGTTTACCGAATTATTCAGGAAGTCCACCAAATTGTCGTCCTGAATGTGTCGTCAGTTCTGAATGTCCACAAAATCGAGCTTGTATCAATCAAAAGTGTTTAGATCCTTGTCCTGGAACTTGTGGTTCGAACACTAGATGCAGTGTTATAAATCATAGCCCAATATGTAGTTGTGAAACTGGTTATACTGGTGATGCTTTTACTTTTTGCTACCCAATACCACGTAAGATTATCACTACAGTAATTCTAATGCGAAATTGATTAAATCAATTCAAATAATTTCAGCACCACCATCAGAGCCTGTTCATGACGTAATAAATCCTTGTTTACCATCACCTTGTGGCCCATATTCCATATGTCAAGATTTTAACGGATCTCCTTCATGTTCTTGTAAAAGCAACTATATCGGTAGTCCGCCTAATTGTCGTCCAGAATGTACAATCAATTCAGAATGTACCAGTAATTTAGCTTGTATCAATCAAAAATGCCGTGATCCTTGTCCGGGATCATGTGGATCTAGTGCACATTGTAGTGTTATTAACCATATACCAAGTTGTACTTGTCCTGAAGGATATACAGGAGATCCATTCAGTTATTGTCAACCAGCACCGCCACGTAAGGCTATATTGTGTTGTAAAACTAATTTCTATAAAATAAATAAAATCTATTTTAGCACCTCTACCCAAACCAAAGGACCCATGCAATCCGAATCCATGTGGATCAAATGCTCAATGTCAAGATGGTATTTGTACATGTTTACCTGAATATCAGGGAGATCCTTATAGAGAATGTCGTCCAGAATGCATACTAAATTCGGAATGTCCCAAGAATCGAGCTTGTATTAGAAATAAATGTCAAGATCCTTGTCCAGGAACATGCGGTCAAAATGCTGAATGCGACGTTATCAATCATATACCAACTTGCTCTTGTAGTCAAGGATATACAGGAAATGCTTTTGTTTTATGTACAACCGTTCCAGTTTCGTTACCTAAAAATCCATGTAGTCCTTCACCTTGTGGACCAAATTCGCAATGTCGTGAAATCAATGGACAAGCTGTTTGCTCTTGTGTACCTGGTTATATTGGTAGTCCTCCCACTTGTCGTCCAGAATGTATATCGAGCTCAGAATGTTCACTAAATAGAGCTTGTCTAAATCAAAAGTGTATCGATCCATGTCCTGGAACTTGTGGATTGGATGCCAAATGCCAAGTTGTTAATCACAATCCTATATGTAGTTGTCGAGAGCGCTATACTGGTGATCCTTTCGTACGTTGTGAACCAATAAAAGAGTTAATCACTTTACCGATTAACCCTTGTCAACCATCCCCTTGTGGTCCAAATGCTCAATGTAAAGATATTAATGGATCACCGTCTTGTTCTTGTTTGTCAGAATTTATAGGTGCTCCACCAAATTGCCGTCCTGAATGCGTTAGTAATTATGAATGTTCTACACATTTGGCTTGCATCAATCAAAAATGTAGAGATCCCTGCCCTGGAATTTGTGGAGAAAATGCTGAATGTCGTGTAGTTAGCCATTCACCAAATTGTGTTTGTTTATACGGTTATTCAGGTAATCCATTCCAAAGATGTTCGACTCCAGAAGGTACTTACGGCCTTATTGATTTGTTTTATATGCTAATTCGAATAATTCCAGCACCTAAACCAATTGAAATACAAAATCCTTGCAATCCATCACCTTGCGGCCCTAATGCTATCTGTAAAGAGCGAAATGGCGCAGGTGCTTGTGTTTGTTTACCAGAATATTTAGGAAATCCTTATGAAGGTTGTCGACCTGAATGTGTTCTCAATTCAGATTGTCCATCGAATCTTGCATGTCAAAATCAAAAATGCAAAGATCCATGTCCGGGATCATGCGGTCAAAATGCAGATTGTCAAGTCTTGAACCATTTACCAACTTGTACTTGTATTGTGGGATATACGGGAGATCCATTTAAATATTGCGATAGAATACAAGAAGAAAGTAAGAACACAGTGTAAATTCTTTAGAAATTTCGCATTATAATTATGTTATCTTTAGCGCAACCTTTACCACAAAATCCATGTCAACCTAGTCCATGTGGACCAAATTCACAATGCAGAGAAGTCAATAATCAAGCTGTATGCTCTTGTTTGCCAAATTATATCGGAAGTCCTCCAGGATGTCGCCCTGAATGCGTTGCTAGCTCTGAGTGTTCATTGGATAAAGCTTGTATCAATCAGAAATGCGCTGATCCTTGTTCAGGAACTTGTGGATTAAGCACTAGATGCCAAGTGATTAATCACAGTCCGATTTGTAGCTGTGAAACAGGATATACTGGTGATTCATTCACCAGATGTTATCCTATACCTCCACCAAAACCACAACCAGAATCACCACCATCAGTAATTAATCCATGCGTACCATCACCATGTGGACCCAATAGTCAATGTAGAAATATTGGTGAAAATCCTTCATGTTCTTGTTTACCAAACTATATCGGACAACCACCAAAATGTCGACCTGAATGTACAATTAATTCGGAATGTCCACAAAATCAAGCTTGTATCAATGAGAAATGTAAAGATCCATGTCCGGGCTCTTGTGGAGTAGCTGCTTTATGCGAAGTGAATCATCACAATCCAATTTGTTCATGCCCGATAGGTTATGAAGGCGATGCATTCCTATATTGTAATCTAAAACCGATTCCTCCGAGTAAGTCGTCTATGTTTCTCTTAAGTGAAGCTTCATTTGTTTTATTTGTAGCACAACCACAACGTGATTTTTGTTATCCAAATCCATGCGGTTCTAATGCTTTATGTAGCAATGGTACTTGTACATGTATAACAGAATACCATGGCGATCCTTATAGAGAATGTCGACCAGAATGCGTATTAAATAGCGATTGTTCTAGAGACAAAGCTTGTATCCGAAATAAATGTAAAGATCCATGTCCGGGAACTTGTGGTACAAATGCTGAATGTACCACATTCAATCATTATCCATCTTGTGCATGTTTGGAAGGATATACGGGAGATCCTTTTGTTGTATGTTCAGTAATACCACCAAAACAACCAGAAAATCCATGTCAACCAAGCCCTTGTGGACCATATTCATTATGTCGTGACGTTAATGGTCAAGCAGTTTGTACTTGTTTAATGGGTTATATAGGGAATCCACCAACATGCCGTCCAGAATGTATCACAAGTGCCGATTGTTCATTGAATCACGCTTGTATTAATCAAAAATGTATTGATCCATGTCCTGGAACTTGCGGAATTAACGCTCATTGTCAAGTTGTTAATCATAATCCCATATGTAGTTGTCCTGCACGATATACCGGCGATCCGTTTATTCGATGTCGAGTAATTGATGTTGAAGAACGACCAAGACCTGTTGAAGTACAACCAGAAAATCCGTGTCAACCAAATCCTTGCGGACCCAATTCACAATGTGAACCATCACAAAGTGGTACAGCCAAATGTACATGTCTAGCAAATTATATAGGAACTTCACCTAATTGTCGACCGGAATGTCTGACCAATAATGATTGTACAAAATTATTGGCATGTATCAATCAAAAATGCCAAGATCCTTGTCCGGGTTCTTGCGGCTTAAATGCTCGTTGTATCGTTGTTAATCACATCCCGAATTGTTTATGCCTTGATAATTATATTGGTGATCCATTTACACTTTGCACAATTAAACCACGTAAGCACGAAATTCTATCTAAAAATTCAACAAAACAAAATTGTTAATATAATTTTTTTCTATTTCACAGTACCACCACCAACTCCATCACCACAGCCAAAGGATCCGTGCTATCCGTCACCGTGTGGTCCAAATGCCCGTTGTCGGGTTGAAAATAATTATGCTGTATGTGAATGTTTGCCAGAATATCATGGCAATCCTTATGATAATTGTCGGCCAGAATGCCTTGCAAATTCTGATTGTTCATCGAATCAAGCTTGTATTAGAAATAAATGTCAAGATCCATGTCCGGGTACTTGTGGTATCAATGCTATTTGTGATGTCACCAATCATATCCCGATATGCTCATGTCCGGATCGATATAGTGGCGATGCTTTCAGAATTTGTTCACCAATTATTGGTAAGTTTGCAAATTTTCAAAAAATTACAAGATATATGTTATGATCTAATTTTAGTACCTCCACCATCAAGTGATCCATGTAACCCATCACCATGCGGCATAAATACAATATGTAAAGCATCAGGACATAACGCAATCTGTGAATGTGTACCAGGCTTTTATGGTACAGCTTCTTCAGGCGGTTGTCGACCAGAATGTACCATCAGTGCTGATTGTACAAGTGATAAAGCATGTGTCAATCAGAAATGTATTGATCCATGTCCTGGAATTTGTGGTTACAAAGCAATTTGTAATGTAATCAATCATAGTCCAGTATGTAGTTGTCCACCACCATTATCAGGTGATCCATTCAATTTATGTTATGATCAACCATCTGAACCACAAGACCCTTGCAACCCATCACCATGCCGTATCAATGGACAATGTCGTGTAATTAATGGTATTGCCAGTTGTATCTATCCGGAATGTATCATCAATCAAGATTGTCCTCGAGATAAGGCATGCTACAATCAAAAATGCCGAAATCCATGTCAAGATGCATGCGGATTGAATGCTCTATGTCAAGTTGTCAATCATAAAGCTGTATGTTCATGTCCATCAAATTATATAGGAAGTCCAGAAGTTCAATGTCGACTAGAAGAAGTACCTCAATCGAAACCAGAATGTCTTTATGATAAGGATTGTACAAATGATAAAGCATGTATTAATCAAAATTGCCAAAATCCATGCGATTCGAATCTTGGAATTTGTGGACAAAATGCCGAATGTCGATCACAACTTCATCGAGCTATCTGTATTTGTAAAGATGGTTATACTGGTAATGCACAAAGGGCATGTTTCGAGATTGGCTGTCGATCGGATAATGAATGTCCATCAAATCAAGCTTGTATTAATCGAGAATGTATCGATTCATGTTTAATTACATCATGTGGATTGAATGCTTTATGTCGTGCAGATTCCAATCATAAAGCACGTTGTTATTGTCCTGAAAACTTTAGAGGAAATGCTCTAATTCGTTGTGAAAGACCTGAATGTATCAATGATAATGAATGTCCATATAATTTGGTTTGTCGTAATGAACGTTGTGAAGATCCATGTAATTGTGGCAATGGTGCCATTTGTCGTGTAACAAATCATCGACCGCAATGCTCATGTCCTCCAGGATATACAGGAAATCCTCAAATTAATTGTATTAAAGAAGAATTGAAATTACCAGGATGTGCGATGGATGCTGATTGTGCAAGTAAATTGGCTTGTTTCAGTGGTATTTGTAAAAATCCTTGTATTGAAACAAAACCATGCGGATTGAATGCTGAATGTGCCGTTGTTGATACTTTACCATTAAGAACAATGTCTTGTCTTTGTCTACCAGGTTACATAGGTGATGCAGAAATAGAATGTCGACCAGGTAAATAAATTTTCTAAAAATTTACAAGAAACTACTAAATTATTTTACTGAAAAACTGATTTTTTACAGCAATAAATTCACCCTTAACCAACCTTTAATATTCCCTAAAAATTAACAGCAACATAAATCGCTTTTTTCTACTATCACTTTTATATATTCATATGTAAATCAATTTGAATTCATTAATTATTTGATTTTGATGTAGCTCCTCATGAAGAACCTGGTTGTAAATCGAGCGAAGAATGTTCATTAAGTGAAATTTGTCTGAATAAAAACTGTTTGAACCCTTGTACGACAGCAAATCCATGTGCTCCATCAGCTGAATGTCGCGCTGCTAATCATAAAGCAATCTGTCGTTGTCCAACTGGACTTGCTGGAGATCCATTTATTCATTGTTATGAAGAACCAAAAACTAAACCTGAATGTACATCCGATTATGACTGTTCCAATGATAAATCATGTATTAATTCACACTGCCAAGATCCATGTATCACTGCCAATCCATGTGGAACAAATGCTGAATGTCGAACTAGTCAACACCGTCCAACTTGTCACTGCCCAACTGGATGGGGTGGCAACCCTCAAATTATGTGTTATAAACGTAAGTTTATTTGTTCGTTGTATTTTTTTTTTGTCATTTTCAATAATTTCAATTATTTTCGATATTTTCAGCTGAATGTATAAATGACAATGACTGTCCATATGATAGAGCTTGTATTAGTGAAAACTGCCTAAATCCATGTTCATTGAATAGTTGTGGCCGTGGTGCTGAATGTTTAGTACGTAACCATCAACCAATTTGTCAATGTCCAGCTGGCACACAAGGTGATCCATCAACATCTTGTATTGCTGGTATTTGTCAATATAATGAAGATTGTGCTGATCATGAAGCTTGTGATCGTTTGAATCGTATCTGTCGTCCAGTTTGTGATGATGAAACATGTGCTGAAACGGCAACTTGTATCGGACAAAATCATCAACCGAAATGTCAATGTCCAACTGGTACTAAAGGCAATCCATATATTGAATGTTCAAATTATAAACAACCATCAATACCGGAATGTCGTAGTGATTCAGAATGTCCATCAAAATTAGCTTGTATTAATCAGAAATGTCAAAATCCTTGTCTAAATTCAAATATTTGTACACTAGATCAGGAATGCCGTGTTCTAGATACTTTACCATTGAGAACTGTTATGTGTGAATGTCCACAAGATACAGTTCTAGATATATCTGGATTTTGTAAACCGATATCCAGACCAGAACCTGGCTGTCAAAATGATAACGATTGTAATAATAATGAGAAATGTTATCAAAGATCCTGTATTGATGCCTGTAAATTAGATAGTTGCGGTATTAATGCTATTTGTAAATCCAATTATCATCAAGCTATCTGTTCTTGTGCTGCTGAATATATTGGAGATCCACATATAGAATGTGTTACTGGTAAGTACATTATTTATTGTCTTATATCTGTGATCTGGAATACAGAGGGCGCTGTAAATAGTCAATAATATGCGACAGTAAAGAGCCCGGTCCATTTCTACAAATACATCGGCGCCCATATAATCGATACATAACATAATAGGTTGTACGTGTTATTTTTATTTATTATAAATGAAAAAGGTTTTACCAGAAGTGCATGTCCTCCATCTAACCTATAATGTTCCGACATTGCACGTTCAAACAACGGAATGTATGTTTTGGGTCTAAGAAATTTGAAAACAGTGCAGTGATCTGTATTCTAAGTCTCATTTTTAATTGAGATAGTTCATAATAAGGCCCATAGACTATGAAGAACTGCAATAATTTTTCTCAAAATCAAGCGTATAAGTCGCAGTGATTGTTAGAGAATTCAACAATGTTGCTGAATATTCTGTGAGCATTATAAGAGAGAGGGGGCTAAATTTTTGTAAAATTTTAGAACCAAGACGGCCTCATCCACAGCCAACTCCTGAATGTTATACAGACAATGATTGTACATACGATAAACGTTGTACAAATGAAATTTGTATAAATCCATGCCTTGATGAAAAACCATGTGCCGTTGGAGCTTTCTGTTCAGTTGATAATCACAAAGCCAAATGTAACTGTCCAGCAGGATATATTGGAAATCCTTTGGTTCAATGTATACCACGTAAGTCGAAAATTATCGTTTTCCAAAATCAATAGAATTAGATTAATTTTTTTTTTTCTAATATTTTCATCATATGATTAGCACCAGGACCAAGTCTTGGTTGTACATCAAATTCAGAATGTGCCCAAACGGAATCCTGTGTCAATGCTTTATGTGTTAGTCCATGTAATTGTGGTCCTCATTCTGATTGTAAAGTTGTCAATCATTATCCAATTTGTTATTGTCTACCTGGTTATTCCGGAAATCCACAAACCGGATGTGTTAAATGTGAGTGTTTATAAATTTTCAAAGAATTATTTTTAAAATTGTAAATTTTCAGTGGGTTGTCAATCGGACAACGAATGCAGCAATGATAAACAATGTTATAATGGTCAATGTATTAATCCATGTATTTTGGGCGATCCTTGTGCTAGAAATGCCGAATGTTATGGTAATAACCATCAAGCCACTTGTAAATGTCCATCTGGTTATTCAGGAAATCCATTCGAACAATGCGAACGAGCTGAATGCCATACAGATTTTGATTGTCCAAATGATCGAGCTTGTATCGAACAACATTGTATAAATCCTTGTTCAACAATAGCAAATCCACCATGTGCACAAAATGCTATTTGTTATGTTCAAAATCATCAAGTCGGTTGTCTTTGTCCATCACATCTACCTGAAGGTAACCCATTATCATTCTGTATGGCACCATCGAAAATAGCTGAAAAGCCCGAATGTGAGCTCGATATAGATTGTCCAAGTAAATTGGCTTGTATACAAAATAAATGTGTTAATCCATGTGAGAAATTATCACCATGTCATCGTACAGCCCATTGTAGTGTATTAGATACAATACCTGTAAGAACTATGATTTGTACATGTCCGGAAGGATGGGTGCCAAATAATAATGGTGAATGTCATGCTATCATTGTTCCAATTCCACCTGGTTGTACTTCGGATAATGATTGTCCAAGTAATGAAGCTTGCATTAATCGATTATGTAGAAATCCTTGTGATTGTGGAGCACATGCTAATTGTTTTGTACAAAATCATCGTCCTATCTGTTCATGCGAACAAGGCTATGAAGGCAATCCGAATATTGTTTGTCATACAGTCGGTTGTAAAACTGATTCAGAATGTGAATCAGGCAAAGCTTGTATAAATGCCAATTGTATCAATCCATGTCTTGTTAAAGATCCATGCGGTATAAATGCTGAATGTTTTGTAAATCAAAATCGTGCCGAATGTAGATGTTCGAGTGGTTATCGTGGTAATCCATTAGAACGTTGTAGAATTGTTGGTTGTTTATCAAATAGTGATTGTCCATCAGATCGTCAATGTATCAATGCACAATGCATCAATCCTTGTATTTATGATAATCCATGTTCATCAAGAGCTGAATGTCGTGTCCAAAATCATATGGCATTATGTCGATGTTCAATCGGCTATATTGGTAATCCTTATGTCGATTGTCATACACAACCACAGCCGGAATGTCGAGAAGATAGTGAATGTCCATCACGATTAGCATGTCTCAATGATAAATGTCAAGATCCTTGTACAATATTGGAGCCATGTCAACGTCCAGCTGAATGTACAGTTGTCGGTTCAATACCTGTAAGAACTATGATTTGTATATGTCCACCAGGCTATATTAGTAGCGGTAGTGGAACTTGTAATCCAGTCAAAGCTGTCATACAAATTGGTGCTTGTGTTAGTGATAATGATTGTCCAGCTGATAGAGCATGCTTCAATGGAATATGTAAAGATCCATGTAGATGTGGAACGTATGCTGATTGTCGTGTTAAAAACCATAAACCTGTATGTACATGCAAACAAAGCTATGAAGGCAATCCGGAAATTGAATGTCACAAAATCGGATGTCGTCATGATGACGATTGTTCCGGTCAACATAGCTGTATAAATCGACAATGTGTACCAGTTTGTGCTACAGATCGTTCAACTTGCGGTGAAAAATCCATCTGTTATGGTTCAAATCATCGAGCTATATGTGAATGTC
The DNA here is from genome assembly GCA_037414795.1 of Stenodera caucasica. Taxonomy (NCBI): domain Eukaryota; kingdom Metazoa; phylum Arthropoda; class Insecta; order Coleoptera; family Meloidae; genus Stenodera; species Stenodera caucasica. Next base: position 7,367 of record JAZBGZ010000945.1, on the reverse strand, counting down.
CACCAGGACTTATCGGCAATCCGAAAATTGCTTGTACTTTAGTTGGTTGCCGTTCAAATAGTGAATGTCCAAATTCACGTGCTTGCATTAATAATAAATGTCAAGATCCATGCGCTAATATAAATCCATGCGATAAAAATGCTGAATGTAAAACCTACAATCATGCTGTTGAATGTACTTGTCCACCAGGCACTGTCAGTGATGGCAAAATGGGCTGTATGACAGTTGATGAAAAATGTCGCAAAGATTCCGAATGTCCATCACAATTCGCTTGTATTGGTGGTGAATGTGTTAATCCATGTAAAGAAACTGAACCATGCGGTGTTAATGCTGAATGTAAAGTACTCGAAACTGAACCAGTCAAAACTATGGTCTGTGAATGCTTACCAGGTTATCAAGGTAATGCTGCTGTACAATGTGATAAAAGTGAGTATTATACATATTCTGTTAGAATTCAATTAAAAACAATTTTAAAAATTTACTTTCTCTTTAAAATATTTTAGTGTCAATTTGTCGTACGGATAAAGGTTTCATTGGAACTCTAGATGGTAGATGTGTTTGTGCTCCGAATCGAGCATTAAATGAAAACGATGAATGTATACCATGTCTATCTGAAAATGGTAAAAAAATTGACGATAAAGGCCGGTGTGTTTGTGCTTTAGAAAAAGGCTGGATTATTGATGAACGCGGCAATTGTCGTTGTCCAACTGAATATGAATTCCAAATAGATTCAAACGGTAATTGTATACCAACTAAAGGTCCTGAATGTCAAACAGATGATGATTGTGCTGATGATAAGTTCTGTCGTCCTGAAACAAAAGTTTGCAGTAATCCTTGTATTGATAAATGTGGTGTGAATGCAGCTTGTAATGCAACAAATCATAAAGCGCATTGTTATTGTCCCCATGGTTTCGAAGGCATACCAGAAATACGTTGCAGTAAATTATTAATTAATTTTAAGATGATTATTAGAAGATTAATGTCAATTGTTTTAGATACACGTTATAAAACTGTATTCCCACCGCCATCAATGGTAGTCAGTTGTTTATCAGATGGAGTTCAAGTTAGTATTCAGTTAGCTGAAGAAGATTTCAATGGTGTTTTGTATGTCAAAGGTCATAGTAAAGATGAGAAATGTCGTCGTATCATAACCTTCCCATCGGATACTTATCATAAAGAGGAAATCTTCAAAGTTCATTTTGGTGATTGCGGTCTAATTCATGTCAATGTAATAAAATCACCAATCAATGATAATTTGAACAATTAATATCGATTGTTTTTTTTTTCTTTTTTTTTGATTTTAGGGTCAAGCTAGTTTCGTTTTAGTTATACAAAAACATCCAACATTATTAACATATAAAGCTCAAGCTTATCATATTAAATGCGTTTATCAAACAGGCGAAAAGAATGTTACTTTAGGATTTAATGTTTCAATGTTGACAACAGCTGGAACAATTGCTAATACTGGCCCACCGCCAACTTGTATAATGAAAATTGTCACACCTACTGGTCAAGAGATAAATTCAGCTGAAATTGGTGATAATTTAATGTTGCAAGTTGATGTACAACCAGGTTCAATTTATGGTGGTTTTGCTAGAAGTTGTGTTGCTAAAACAACAGAAGATAATATTGAAAATGAATATTTAGTAACTGATGAGAATGGTTGTGCAACAGATCCGACAATATTTGGTGAATGGGAACATAATTCAGATACACAAAGTCTTTTAGCCAGTTTTAATGCTTTCAAATTCCCAAGTAGCGATAATATACGATTCCAATGTAATATACGCGTATGTTTTGGTAGATGTCAACCGGTTAATTGTCGTGGATATAACGCATTTGGTCGTAGAAAACGTGCTATTGATAATAATGATGATGATAATAATTCAACTGATATTGCATTGAACGGTGATTTATTATCTGGACAATTACGTGAAGAAATCACAATTCAATCGAATGCTATTTTAACATTTGAACGTCGTGAGGAAAGATTCGTCGATCCGACTGAAGGTAATCTGAAGTAGCTTTTTCACATTTTTTTTTTATTAATTTTCTTGTTATTTTATTTAGCGCCTAATATTCAACGAGTTGAAGATATTTGTGTGTCAATGATCGGTTTCATTATCGCATTGATTATAACAGCATTATTAGCATTGGTGGCTGTGGCTGTTGCTGTTTCTTGTTGGTTGATGGCCTACCGTCGTCGGCCAAAAGCTACCGGACCATTGCCACATCCACCGGAATTCCCAAATCCGTTATTCACAACACCAGAACCAATGGCTGAACCCAGTCCCGACTACCTCACGTAATCAACGAAAAGAAAATTAAGCAAATAATCACAAAACAAAAAAGACAGAAGACTTACTTCATTAATCAAGACGAAATCTTCAAAAGAAATACTCGATTTTTTTCTACAATATCTTAGTACGTGAAGTAGCATTTCTCTTCAAAATATCCATCCACGAAAAATCTAAAAGAAAACCTACTCACAACAAGAGGGATGCTATTCAAGTTCTAAATCGTGTTTAGTAAATAATAATGACTAGAAACGAAGTTTTTCCCAAGAAAATGTCTACTTTCATAGCGTTTCAAAAACCAAAACTGCCCTATGTTACGTATACATTTTCAGTAACTATCTTTTCCAATGGCTCAATTCAAGACTTTCTAGTACAGACAAAAGGGCGACTTCAATGATAGGTGGTGGTTAGTGCTTAACACTTTTAACGTTTTTTTTTTTTTTTGTGAAAATAAAAATTGTTTCCTAATTTTTTGTCGATTTGAAAACCCTCAAGTCTGTTTTATATTTTTTATATTCTGTATTCTCTTATTTGTCTCAATTGTAAATAAATTCTAGAACATGTCGACGTTTGAGCCACAGGAAGATTTAGTCGATCCATTTATTATAATTATTAATTATTAAGACTATAAAGAAAAATATATTTTAATTCTTTTTTGTATAAAGTGTATGAATGCGAATGAATGTTGAGCTAAGCTCAAAATTTCGGTGCTGCTGATGACTGAATATATTTTTTATAATATATAAATATTTAATAATAATAATAAAAAAAAACTTGAGAAAAAACGAAACTCAACGAAGAAACACAGTCACTATTTAGTCAAACATTCTTATTATTATTTTTTCTAATTATAATATTCTCTCATAGTACCTATATATTTATAATAATTGTGAGTCTCGAAGAGACCTAACTAAATAATTTTTGTTCTTTCTATTCTCTCTAACCAAAAAGTATTAGGTTGAAAATCGCATACTAGAATATTTTGATCGGCCAAAATCCGTCTTTGAACTAATATTGAATTAATGATAATGTTTTTGTTCATATTCTGTATCTAACAATGATTCCTTAATTGTCATATTTGTGATAAGCGCTTCCTTAATAAAGATTGTTTAATTAATTGTATTTATTTCCATTGTGTTCGAATTTTCAAGTTGGCGCCACTAATCTAACGATAAGTGATTTGTTCTCTCGAAAAACGCTAGATGACGAATAAAGTTGTACTTGACAAAAATTCTACTAGATGTCAGGAGCTGTACAATTTTAATGCACATAAAATTGCAATTTTCTGTATTCTAAGAAATTGAAACTATCTAACTTGAATGCCAGCCTCCTATCACCCTTTCGTCTGCATTCAAAGAAATTAAAAGTAACTTACTTCTAATTTCAGAGGTTTGTCAGTAAGATGAGATGATAGATATTGAGGGTTACTTATTAAACTATAAAAAAATAATTAAAATATCTAACTTCCTTGCATTAAAGCTAATTGAGTACAGGGCCGACCTCAGAGGTATTTTAGGTGACCCCCAAAAGCTAGAAAAAATTAAAATGAATTGCTACAAAGAGATTGAGTTCGAAAAAGATAAGTTAGACTTTCAATCTTTCGTATGGGATGTTAGTCCTGGTTGAATGATTATAAAATTATTATGTGCTTTTTTCCACACTACCCTAGAGGTAAAGCACCAAGTGCGTTTTTTTTATAGTGGTATCCCCTGTAGGCCTACTCCACTTTAATACCACCACCGTTAATAGT
>JAZBGZ010000944.1:0-15901 GCA_037414795.1 Stenodera caucasica | reverse complement strand
ATTATAATAGCGAATATTTATTATTTGAAAAAGGCGGGTTAATTTAGATAAATTGCTCGACACGTAGCCATCTAGTGAGATTAGTCAAAAAAATTACAGTATTCTGTAAGGTATTGTGAATCATAAATTATGAAAACAGTACTCTCTATTATCCACACTGTCCACTGAAACGACATAACCCTACTTATTTGCCCAATTTTAATTTTCTAAATAATTAAAAATTGAAATGTTTTCATTCCAGAAAAGTGATCGCATTTTAATAAAATTGAAATCAAAAGACATTTATGAGGGCGATATCGAATTTTATAGTAACACAATAATTGAAATATCCAACATTGATTATCGAACGATTCGGTTAAATACTAATTTATGTTTTAATCAAGAAGAAATTGAAACTATTCATCAATTAACAAACGAAATCCCATATTTATCTCGTGCTTATCAAGACACTAATAATCGAAATTTTTTGAAAATACCCCAAGAAGAATTCGAACGATTAAAAGCCATGACAATGAATTCAATTTATATTACTAGAACTGATCAAAGTTATTATAGAGCTATTGAAGAATTGAATAATTGTGAATCGATTGGTGTTATTGGACTTGGTCATTCAATCTATCGCAATAAAGGTTTCAGTTTGTTAGTTATGGCAACATTTAAGACCATTTTCATATTTGATATGCTCAATTTAGTGCAATTGAATGATTTAGAAGGTATTTTTCAACGTGCGTCAATCACAAAGATCGTTCACGGAGGAGAAATATTCTGTGATTGCCTTTTTCATAAATATAAAATTAAAACTGAGAATATTTTTGATACACAGATAGCTGATTCCCTCATCTCGAATCAAAATGGATCAAACGACAATAAGAGGGATCTTTGTCGATGTTTGTTGCATTATTTAAATTTGCCTCTAGATGATGAAATAGTAATTGATTCAAAATTTTTTTTATTATTATTGAGATGTAATATTTTTCTGATTTAGGTGAATTTCGAAGACCCGAAATGGAGCGACAGGCCCATTAAGAATGGAGATAGAATTCTAATATCGAATTTAGTTGTTTTTCTTATCCCATTAAGAGACCATTTATTGGAATTATTATTGAAAGATTTCCACACAAATATTGAAGTGGATTATGAGAGGGAATACAGAGACTTTTCTTAAATGGTTTTAATTAATTAACTCAATTAATATACAGTCAAAAATTATATACAACTCTATTTATGACGAGATAATGAATCACAAAAAATATCATATTTATCAATAATTGAAAACACACACGTACGTATTAATAAATAATTTAGTCTTATAAATGGGGTGAATTAACCTAAATGGTGGTAAATCAGATCGTGTAGACGTTTCTTCTCATTTTCCATTGCTCCCAATTTGATTTTCAATTGTACATTCTCTTGTTCGAGATAGAAACATCTTATGGCGATTTCATCTTCTTTGGCACGTCGTGCATCTCTTGATCGTTTAGCTGCTTCATTGTTTTTCCTGCGTTTTTCCCAATATGTGGGATCGTCATTTTTTTGTGGATTATTCGTTAAACGTCGCATATTCTTGTTTGTACCATTATTATTCGATTGTATTCTAGATAGAACACGTTTACGAAATTGTGAAAATGCTTCCGATGAATCTTGATTTATCGGTATTTCCAAATTTACCGCATTCAAAGCTAAATGTAATGGATCATTTGGATAAGCTTTAAATGGACGTGGTGTTTTCAATTTGTTTGTTAGATTTGTTATGCTTGTTTCATTCGATGTTATTGAATCGGAATCACTATGATTCGATACTGGACTAAATTGGCAAGTTAATGGTGTTATATTGTAATTAAGTTGGTCCGGATAAGTTTGATTGATGGAATGTGGTGGCGATACACGGCTTTTTTTCATACAAAGATCCAACACTTCCGGGTCTTGATTCGGCGGTGTTTTCGAACTAGAATCGGCCGGAGTTAACATTTCCATCTGCAAATTTCACGTAAATTACCACACTGATCTTCAATATCAGAAGAAAACAAACAAACAAACAGATAAACACTTACCACTTTTTGCCAACTTCAATAACGACACTAGTGAATTATTACAAAAATTATTAGCAAAATTGTTATTGATGAATAATTGTTTCTAATTAACGATAAAATTCGATTTCCGACATATGTTTTATCAGTAACAAGAATGAACCTTGGCGCAAGTTTGAAATTCTAAAATTGTGACTAGTTGATGTTGATGATAACTGTATGAGGTACTAGAAAATAATAGATTTTCGCACTAACTGAACAACAAAAATATAGCAAAAATTTTTTCGAAAAATCCCAAAACAGGTCCTTGACCAATAGGCGATAGTTATTGGAACAAATAAACGCCCCCACTTTACATCGAACATCCCTTCAATATTGGTATGGTGTAGTAATAATAATAATAGTGGCGTATTTGGCGAATTTTCGGCAAGGGTAGTAAAATTGCCAACTACCGTTATGTAGTACCGTTCGAAATTGCATCTACCTGACCGATTTTTCGACATTATTGTAAAAAGTCAATAACGAAAGCCGCACCGACAACTTTTCAAAGCTGTAAAACACAAATTAGATTGTAATATTTCAGAAATAATGCGCAATTTATAATTAACGATTGTGTCGATGCTTAATTGATTTTTAATAGCGCTAGAAATTTCCCTATTTAGACTAAATTTAATCGAATTATTCAATACACGAAACTGGCCCTTCTTCGAACTGAGATAATTCGAAAATTTCAACTTAATCCTTTCTTTATTTGTAGATTCGACTTTCTCAAATGATAGTTTTATTAACCATTTTCGAGAAATTGTCGTTTTTGTTCGATTCAAACAATTGAAATTTTGGCCTAAAAGCAATCATCCATTTGTCCATAGATTTGCGGAAGCGGAAGGGTTGCAATCTTCCTAGTTTGATATTTATTTATATTACCAAAAGGGTTGGCATTGAATTAGAATGTATAACAGAGAGAAAGTATGCGAGGGTTGATGACTCAGACATTATAACAATCGAAAAGGGTTGACATACATTTCCACAATTTGACCTAAAAATCCCACAGATTTCAGTCCAGTTGGTAATAATTGCAAATTGTTGTAAAATTTCCAGAATGTCGATTGTAAATTTTCGGCGAGCTAGAAATAGAGGGGTGGTGTAATCAACAATAACGTAGAGAAAAATTTATAATACTCATGAGAATTTTGCAATTGTCGAAATGTCGAATTTAAATCAGATAAATTACGTGATAGTGAAGAGATGATTGTTTCAATAGAAATTGCAATCAATTCGCATCATAGAATGCGATTTAACTAGTAAACAAATTAAACATTCAAGTCAAATGACTAATTTGTTTAATTGAGATTGCATAGGGATCTAGCAATCGAGACGATAATTTAATAATATTTACCACAAATATTATCAATCCAGTTTTCCCATATTTCATCATTAATATTTATTTTCGTTTCTAAAACAAGAGAAAATTTTCGAAATATTTGCCAAATACCGCTTTTCCATGAAAAAATGCTCGTCAACTTTCTTTTTAGGCTCGGATTTTTTTGCGCTTGTAAAAAAGTTATTACCCCAGTAAGTTGGGGGAGAAATCGGCTCAAAAAATTGCAATTTAGAAATTGTTTACGGTATTTTTACCAGCAATAAATAACGGAAAAGACACAACAAAAACCAATGTCGACCTTTATTATATTGGCGAATAGTCTCTATAGAGAGATGGAAAAATTGCGGGGATGGTGGGGTGGTTTAACTGTAAATGGTCAAACCGGGAAGAGAGCCAGGTGCCACGCGTTGAAGGGTTACAATACCATCCCTTTCTACACCCACAAACATCTCTATAAATGTGGATAATATAGGGCAAATGCGATATCAACAGTACGTAGATCGGTTCGAGTACAATTGATGTTGGGATTCTTAGAATCATTGATCTGTTTTCGTGTGAATCTTGCAAATTTTTTCAACTAGAAAGGCCTAACGGTTCATTTTCAATTTTATTTAATAACCAGTAGCCAGACACAATTTTATTGTTATATTGCAAAATTTTTATAGCCCCCCCAGTAAAGTGCCATTGTATATTTCGGCCAAATATTAGATACCGTTATTTGCTCAAAAACTGACCAACTAACCCTTTTTACATTGAAATTCAACGAACAGACAGATGTCCCTTTTTTAAATATAGGTCAAAATCTCTCAAAGTATATTTGCAATAGAGATTTAAAATATACCTATGTATGTGTATAAAGACGAACCAACACATATATAAATATACATTATAGATTTTTAAAATGACGAGTTTGACAGAGACATCCATCATAAATTTGGACAATACTATGTAAAGTGAAGGCCAGTTTTTCCAGTTAAAGCCCATTCATGTCAAAAAACCCTTTAATAATAACCGTATTTGTATAGGCAAAACTGAATCTGTTCGTTGACAAGTGACAAGTTGGCACAAATTCGCATAAGATGCTGCAGAAATGTAGAAAAATACGCAAGAAATTGTGTTGTGTGGAATCCAAAAACAGAATGAAAACAGAAAAGAAAAGAAAAAAAAACACGAAAGAATTATAGTCTTTTGAGTGTAGTTAAGTCGTTTTTGATCATCCAATCGATCATCGCATAATGGAGAAGTTAATCACAGTTGATTGCTATATGGTCCATTAATATCGGTTCTGATCAAGTACCAACATTAAAAAAAAAAACACACTTCATTTCAAACAAATACTTTTATTATAAAAACCTCGAATTCATTTCCTTTGTACAATAACATGACCTAAATCATATTTGCCTCGAACACATTTCAATTTAACACCAGGGCAATCCTGGACTCGACCGACACGACACAAAACAATATTATGTTCCTGTAAATTATGGCCGATTCCTGGTATATAAGCGGTCATCTCTTTACCATTGGATAAGCGAACTAATACACATTTACGATTAGCTGAATTTGGTTTTTTCGGTTTTTTGATTAATGTCTTCAATACGACGCCTTTCATGAATGGTCGGCCGTCTAATGGACGTTTCGGTTTGCGGGGCTTTATATGTGGACCATCACGGTGCATACGATACAACGATATCGAACGTTCTGAACAAAAGAATCAATAATATAAATTTTCTAATTACAGATAATTCAATTTAAATCAAGATAGATTGGAGTTATGACAATTGGAAAGGACATATCCACCCAGTAGCAGAATATAATAAATTAGAGATTATTATCAACACACACACACACACACGTACACCAAAGGCTTTTGTCCAGAAAACTGACCACAACAGGGACGGATTAAGATGCAACCATTCATATAAAACGAAACCAATCGATAATAATAATTCTCAAAAAATTCATCATATTAATCTGATAATTTACGATTATGATATGAATATCTGATCGATAATTAAGGGAGAATTGGAATTTTGATTTGGATTATAAGAAATTGATCGAGTACGGTCCGCATTTTAATCCTCCCACATTCACCCTTTGGGATCTAGTGGCAGGTGACGCATCTTGGACATTGTCCATTGACAGATGAATAGAACAAAACCACAATGCATTGCTCACATTCACGCTGTATTACACAGGGAAATGGGAAAATATGTCCCATAGGATTAAAACTTGTATAGTTGAAAGTCTAATGACCACACACGTTATATAAGTTAGTCCACAGACCACAGGCGTATTCTATATTTATGATTATAACAAAACAAATGGTGTTCAATTTGTGAATATCCACTAATTTATATAAACACAGAAATATTGCAATTATATTAAAACAAATAAAATACATAATTAGAAATGCGACTATGCAACCAACAATATATCGAATTAATGCAGTTGGCTGACAAGTTACATATAGAACTTTTCAAATTTGAAACATATCAAATAAATCGACGACTTTATCGTATGCTGGCGAGTATTCATGAAAATACTGTAATCGCTATTAAAATATGTAGATAAAGTTTTCCATTTCATGTCAAAACTGTGGTATTAGAATATGGAAATTTGTTTGAAAATAGCTGCATTATTAATGTATATGTTTCTGTGTTTATATCCATTTCGTGATAATTGTCGAAAAAAAACAAGGAATTTCGCAATTTTAATGAGAATTGCGGGAACATCAATCCAATAAAATCGAAAACTACAACAATATTACATACCTTGATTGTTTATGAAATTATTGAAAAATAATTGTTTAATGGTGAAATTATTCAAACTGAAATTTCTAGCAACTGATGATGGGGCAACTTGGAATAATTTCTTCGTAAAATTCGACAAGAAATTCATCTCAAATCCCTTATAATTAACCGAATTGTTATTAAATTGTTAATAATGTGCGATTGTTTAAATTCAATGACATAACCACAAAATAATTGTCAAATTTAGTAACTTTCGTATGGACTAGTTGGTATTGTTGAGATAACAAATCGATTTAGATTTGAGCGCGAAATTCGAATTACTTAAAACTAATATTGTTACGAATAATTAGTTCAAGTACAATTAGAGACTTTTGTTATTTCGTAAGTTCACTTATCAAATTTCGAATCACATCCGTGACCCGGTTCTGATTTTTCACAATTAAAAAAATCCGATTTATTATCAAATTATAGAGTATTATTAAAAATTCATATAAATTATTGCTAATTAAATTAAACATTTTTTTGTGGATATTATTAATTAAATTTTTTCTATTTAATAACCACATGATTTTCCTGCGTTGTTAATAACCATGTTTATTCCCAACATTGTGTCATTGTTGTTAAAACAAGACCTTTATTGTAATATTAATAACGATAATAATGTTATTAGTTTTTGGTTAACTAAGTAATACTGCAAGGTCTTCTATTATGTAGTAAATATAGTGACAATTATCCTATTATTGTTGATTTTTCAATTGTTGTTATTGTTGTTGTTGCCTAAAATAATATTTTGTCACAAACTGGAATAAATTTCTGTTGAATAGCGAATTGGGGTTGTAATAAGATATTTATGTACTGAATATTCATTAGATTATATCAAAGTCTAATTTGTTTGAGAAAATTGTTGGTTTTTTGGTGTGGGTATTGATTTTATCGAAAATCGATTCATTATACATTCATTTTTATATTTTGTACAATTAATTATTGGTCCTTTTTTGTAATTCATATATATTTATCGTTCCGCTTTTTTCATCCGTTAATAATGCCCACTTTGGCTTTGAACGTCACAATAAATTTCACAACTTTGGAAAACTAATTTGACACTGACATGTTCAGCACAATTAGACATATACATATGTATATTTATAAATGTGTGTGCGTTTGTGTGTGTGTGTGTGAATTGTACAGATACACCAACACAAGAGCAAGTTATGATATGATAATGAGGACTTTATGTAATCAATCTCATTGTAGAGATATGGTTGCGTAATTGAGCTAAACCATTGTCTTACAGCCTCCTCTAATCAAGGCAGAGAGCCAAATCATGAGACAAATCAACAATTCTGGGTTTCGTCTAATCTGAGATAAATACTCGTTAAATATTAATTTTAGCATGAATAAGGGTGATTATTTCGCACAAAGTTCGATTAGGAGATATTTGAGTTTTTTTTTGTTTCTCGGAATGAAAACTATAGCGTGAACCATTAGGATAAGAGATGATGATGTTCCATCAAGGAGGCGGATCTCCGTTTTTCTTGTTTTCGAAGTTCTTGGAATTTATCACCGACAAGATTCTGGCTAAACGGCCTATTTTCAATAATCAATGGGGAAACTTGTCCCCGCTTATCTAAATTGTAATTATTTCAATTATAACACGCAACCGGCTGCGAAACAACAACAATAAATAAAAACTTCCTTTTAACCTTAAGTGGTGATGCAATCACCTTGGCGGGCCTTGGAGGGGTGCGTGCCCCTTCTTCAAATACCCATATAAATAAATCGCTGGACATACATTAAATCATAGTCAACAACAAATATAACAATAAACCATCTCGAAATTTAGTTGGAACAACATGAAATATTTGGTGAGTTGTCTCTGTAATTTTCTAAAAAACATCTGGAAAATTCACAAATATCTCCCATAAAGATTTTCGCTGTTGTTCTTATCGCCTTTATCGGCAACCTTTTAACTGAAGAAATTGCATCAGAAGAGGAGGCCGTGATATTGCCGGCGAAGAAAACAACGAAACGTGGAGTTCTAGGATTGGGCTATGGCGGCGGCTATGGCCATGGTTATGGCTATGGTTATGGAGGATATTACCCCTATTACACACCTTATATCAGTAGAATTAGTTATGGTGTAGGACATGGCGGATATTACCCGTACACTTTAGGCTACCATGGCTATGGCGGATACGGCGGTTATGGCGGATATGGCGGTTATGGCGGCTATGGTGGCTATGGCCACTTTTGATGATCAAATCACTTGAAAATTGTATTGTATTTTATCTGAAATTGTAAATATATGAGTGCGAATAAAGATGGATGCATGTTGAAAATTTGATATACTTATAGAGAAAGTTTTTCATGATTTTCAAGGGGATAATTTGGAGGATTCGGGTATGGCACGTCGGGCCGTCCTTTACAGAGGGAACAAGAGACAGGGCGGCGCCGTGCGCGTCGCTCTCCCTGTTGACGTCCCGGCGCATAGCGTCTCCGTTCGCGTTCCGAGATGCACGCGATTTTCATTTAGATCAGGCGCGCGATACCGCCACATATATAAGCATGTTTAATCATCGATAAAATTGACATTTATTAAACAAAAAAAAAAACAATAACGATAATGATTGATTATTTTTATTTGAATAATTGAAATTTTGGGGGCTTTAGCCGAGTGAGTGATGTCTTTGGTGTTGCTTCTATTGTTGTTGTTGTTGTTGTTATCATTAACTTTATCGCTGAATCTGCTCAAATCAAATAACACACAAGAGATTCAGTTCCAGTTGAGAGGTGATTAATTTGGAGACGATGGGCCACTTTATCGAGTTTTGGTTAGTTTCAATTTCTCCGATATTGTTTTTCTATCTTTAAACGATTACGATACGGACAACAATATAAAAGTTATTACGAGAGATTACGTCGAGATTTATCGGTCTTTTTTCATATTGTATATATCGAATTGTTGGAGAAGGACACAATTTTTTCAGTTTTATATAAGAAAGGTTGCGTGAAAAGACAATCTATATTATTATATCTAGTTTGTGCCAGATCAAAAACAGACGACGGACAGAACAGTTGATACTGTTAAGTTCTAGATGTTGTCGAGGATAAAGAATCCTTTGTGGATTTCAGTAATAAATAGTGAGATGCTTAGAAATTGAACGTATTGTAGACATGATTCCTGAAAGAATGGATACAACAAATATTACAGCTGATAAATTTATTTATAATACAACTAAAAATTCGACCGATCTAACAATTTCGAATCAATCATCCGAACATTATATGTTATTATTCGAAGATATCGATCAATATTTCAATCATTTGAATTTAACCAACGACACCAACGATTATGGTTATTATGATAAACAATTGATTAATTGCAATTATACGATTAATGGGACGAATACTAGCTGTTTGGTAACACCGATTGAATCGGTAATTCATAAGAATTATTGGGCACTTGTACTGGTCCTATTCCCCATATTCACCTTATTTGGTAATGTTCTTGTGATACTCAGTGTTTATAGAGAGCGCACCCTTCAATCAGCTACCAATTATTTCATCGTTAGTTTGGCTTTGGCTGATCTTCTAGTAGCTGTTGTTGTAATGCCGTTCGCTGTTTACGTACTGGTAAGTCACCCATAATTTCAATTCATTTACAATAGGGTGCTATTTTTATTTATTATATGGAAACTATTTATAGAGAGAGTGTCTATTGAGCCGAAATAAATGTAATAAAGGGTCATCACTACCGTTATATCGAGTCAAGTAGAACTGCACCCTGTTCCATTTCACGCGCTCTTTCACCGTTTCACACGCCGTAATCTCGATTCACATCTCAAATCCGACCCGGAGGACCCATAAAAACCACCATTTTCCAATGATATTCGTCAATTTAGCTCCAAACGGTGATCCATTCAACTATTTTGTAACAACAATTCTATTTCAGCCGTTTAATAATAATAATAATGATGATAAATTCTTGAGAGGTGGCATTGTGGCGTGACTGATTCCAATAAATTTCCACGACCTTTCTTCCACAATGGCCAGATTGCGAACACGCCGACAATTAGTACACAAGTACTTTTGTTTTTGTTCTCCTCTCAAATTCTCATTAATGTAAAAATCAAGGTTGTCTTGTACCAGTTTTCGTGAAAATGTAGTCAATTATTTGATTAATTCATAAATGGTATATCGATTCGTTGAGCCAATTTCTAATTGGTCGTTCTACATTCTACAATACGAAGATAGAACCAATTATTATCGCGATGGAAGCGGATGTTGTTCTTTAATAGTTGCTTTGTGATTTTATTATTTGATATCAATTAAGCCTCATCTCTTGATAAATGTTGATCTCAATATCGCCGGCAGATCATTATTGGATTGAGGGTTGATTTTATGGATCCGTTTCTATAAATAATTTCGAATTGTAATTAAATAAATTGTTAGTAAAGTATAGGTTTACAGTAATAATTCCAGTCGAAGTTGGCTTTGTAAGTGCTTTGATGTTATAATTAATATGGGGTTTGGGCGGGCTCTCCCAGTAGGCAGCACTCCAGTCTTCAGTTTCAGGCTCAAGTTGAGGCGCAAACTTAGACTTTCCCCGAGTCTTATCCTTTGTTTCATTCCAAATTTGTTATTGTCGTTGTATGAAACTTGCAGATTGATTTGTATAATGTTAGTCGGTGAACTATAATCGGTGCATGGTTAATTGTTATCGACGCCCTTCAATCATCGAATCAATATTACAAATAATGATTATATTTTCGAAATTTCGAATATTTTCCGTCGTGCGTTTGACATTGAAATTGCCATGAATAGAAGAGAAATTGCCGCTGTCGCCGGATATGCTCTCTCCCATCAACTATGTACTTATTTAATATGCCGACACCACCCCGAAATCAATCCTTTTATCTTAAGCACGCCGTATTTTACAAGTTTAATGCTGCAAGTAAATGGAAAAAGACCGTAAAACTATATAGACCACTCATGGATAATGTTTGTGAATTTATAACGTGAATATTCAAATTATCTGTTGAAAAGGTGGGAAAATTCGCAATATCCAACGCGATAATTGCCGACTTATCCGAAATCTCGAACTCGAATCAACTTTAGGTCAGATATCTCTATTGGATTGTTTTTGAGAAATTGAAACAATTCTCGAAAAAATTACACGTGTTCAAAACATTACATTGAAATGAATTCTTCGACATACAAAATTCGTTAGTCAAGTCGATAAATAATTGGATTTTGTTGTCAATTTCGATAGAAAATTCGATTATAAATCATTCCGGATTTCAAGAATATTCCATCTTTCAAATTCGAACAGATTCATTCCATATTGCTCTTATTTCGCAAATTAATATTAGTGTGCTTGAAATTTTGCACATTCAAGTGAGATATGGCTCCAACTGTATGTCATCATTGCTATCAATTTTCACTGGAGCTCATAGACTGTGGGAAAAATCGATTATTACAACATCAATTTCGCGATACATCATCGGTCATATCGGCGAAATAAAACACAATTTGGGCAAAATTCCCAAGGAATATAAACGTAGAAATGAAAATTCCAAGATAAAATAATGAAATTCACACATAAAAATCTATATTAGCAAAAATACGGTTATTGTCGAAAAATGGTGGAGGCGCCGGGCGACTTTATTATAACTTATCGGCAAAGTTACACATATTGAATGTACAATTTTTTTCTCTTCTACTTTATTGAAATTCAGTTAACTGAGAATAGACGACGACTGTCTAATTCTCGTCAATTATACGTTATTAACTGGGAGTTCGTTTGATCGGTTCGACAAATACCGAAGGAATTACTAATGAAATTTGCGGTTTGTTGTTTTTTTTTTTTTGTCTTGTGTTCACCACTATCAACTCAATCGATTGTTCTATTATTCGACATATCTCCATCAGATCTCTTTCATTACGTTTCATCCTTCAATCATCAATTCAATTGATAGCCTATCGTATTTTGATGACGTTACCGAATTACAATTAGTCGAGTTTATTTTTTTGGGCCTAATTGTGACATTAAACCAACTGTAGAATAATTTTATCGAAAGTCATAAAAGGAATTTTTAACAAGTCTGCCGATCGAATAACGTAATGAATTAGAGAGAAGTGAGATTCATCTCACTTTGAAAAATCGTTTTTTTTTTTATAATCGGGAGCTCTATTGTCGCCTCCGCCAATAATTTCAACTTCGGTATAATTGGAATTTCGTCTCTTAGAAAATTAACATTAATTAAATAGGATTGAATCCAGTTATTGGCGATATTCGAGCAAAAAACCGGAAAGAGTTTAATGGATTTTTAAGTAATTGAATCGATGTGGATTTAATTTATTCTCACTCGTATGAGCCGCCAAAGTGATTTTTATTGTTACGAAGGGGCATAATTTGCGAGTTTCGATTATCTATAACGTTGGCCTTTAATCACTGCCTGATATTCGGAAAATTGGAGGTGAAAGTTTAATTATAATCGAGACGAATGCTGAACGGGAATAATTGGAATTTTTTGCTCGCATTATTTCATCGGAATTATGGCTCGCAGCTCGCCACATTTGTGGATAATTACAAAGTATTGCCAACCATTACCAACAATAATTAGTGAGCAAGACGTATTTGATTAGACAATAACAACGTAAAGTAAACTTTCTCTCTGTTGTTGTTGTTGTTGTTTTGTGAGCGATTTTCTACAATTTTAATGGCTTGATTCAATTTCAAGCAATCCAGTTTATAATTAATTCAAATCTAAATGGAGCAATACTAAAAATTTATAGAGATGTTGCATCAATTAACAATATTGTAAAATTGGATTAATTGTGACGGGGAAATTCAAATTATTCAAATAAATCTCGGTCTTTTTTTATTGTTACGTTGGCAGTTGGCTCGTAAATTACCAATTTAAATTGAAAACAGCTCCAGTACATAAAAAACCGTATAAACCGCGATTTAAGTAACGTTAAAAATAACGTATTACGTCGAATAATTCTGATTCTACCCCCTCTAATAATAAAATTCCTTGTTGAAATTCTTCATTCTTATGCTAATTCGGCTTGTTATTATTCTCCCGTGTCATTTTTTCAGTTTACAATACACGTATGTTTTATTTTTTTTGTTGGTTGAAATTCCTCATCGAGGATCGGTTAAAGTTTCCCGCCTTCGAAAAAATCGAATTATACTCGGACGATTAGTTGCAGGATTCTTCCTTGAACTTGCCCAATTCCATTACTAATGTAATATCCACATTTTAGTGAAACTACCCCATTCAAGTTTGTTCTCGATCTATTTCAACCCAATGTTGCGGTCATCCGAGCCGACACCACCTGTATTCTTGACAATTACAGAAATTGCCCAAGGTTCAACCCTTTAATTGGAGAGACCCTCGTTTTAATATTTAATCGAAATATTTATTAAAGCCGTATGCTTCTCTTATTCGTAACTATCATTATTATTATTGTTGTTGTTGTTATAGCATTTTGATCATGGATAGTTGTGCGATATCGGCGAAATTTAAGAATAAAACAGAATAGACGATAATAGAGTCACGTTCCATTCTCGATATTAAATATTTGCACATCCATATTCGGTTTCTCGATTACCTGTACGCTTCGATATACACCTATATGATTTAATTATTCATAAAGTTACATGAAGTAGAAAATCCGTCTGTTTATTGGATGGTTCCTCGAGCTATCTAACTTTCGTACAATTCGCTCAGTTTCTCTCCCATGATAGTTCAATTAAATTCTGGCATTATCGTGTTTTTCTATGCCTTAAAATAGAAGATATGGCGGTATTATTTGAATAATTCACCGATCTTGTATTATATACCCGAGTAAATAAAATTTTATGAGCATTGTAAAATTTCCCATAAACTCTCAACAAAAAAGCCCCGTTTTTTAATAAACTCTATTTACTTTGATCGTAACTGCATTCAAATGAATTCATCTTTCTCTCGAAATCTAATTTAGACTCCAAATCTCGGTTTTGTAGTCTTCCTGAACCGAGACTGTCGGATGGTCAAATTTGATTTTTCAGCAGATTTATTGATTGCTTCATTAAACTAATTTGTTGTTATTTCTCCGATCCACACTTCTTGGAAAGTTCGAATTCACAGCAAACTTATAATGAGTCCCTTATGTTTCCCGTAATTTGTCAAAGAATGATCCGGCGAAGTTGACAATTTAGTTTTACGTCCGGATTAAATGGAGTATCAGAACAACGAGGTTCTGCTGTACTTTGAAGAGGACCAACTTGCAAATTTATTGAATTTTATGGAGGAAAACTCTGAATCTAAGGTTTAGAAGAATGTCGCAAAATTTTTATTGCTCTTCTAGATTTAGACGAAATTTGGAATTTTACAGTTTTTTATGATTTAAGGGCTACAAAAGTTCAAGATTGTTGGATTGGAGACTTATTTCAATCAATTTGGGCTTTTTACTGAATTAGTTTATCGAAAATTCCAACAGGTCACATCTTGAACTCGACCCCGATTTGTTATCCGATTCAATTTAATGATAACAAAAACATCGGCTCTTCAAATAATTAATCCTCAATCGATTTCGATATTCGATGTCACAATTTTCTCAAAGACTATATTGCCTTGGCGCACAAAATCTCCATTGTTAGGTAGTTTATAATTTGATAACTGACACTGGGGAAATCTGAAAAATACCGTTCTATTCAAACAAGCCTTTTGTAGAAATTGCCCAATTTCGCTTGTTCCTCCATGTCCTTTATTTTTCGAGCGGTTGAAAATTTGCGTGGAAATCGCCGAATAATTAATGGACAAATATCAAGTCGTATTGTTGAATATTTAATCGGGCAACGAAAGCGATGACAAAGCCTATAAGAAATAATTCCCCATACTCTACAAATATTTTATACAACTATTCAATAAATTAAGGGCGAATATGAATTGGATTATTTATTATTACTGTGGAAATTTTTAACAGACCCAGGGGAGCAACCTTCAACAATGCCGATAAATGTAAAATTAATAAACTCAAATCGCTATTGTTGTTGAAAGTTTTCCCCGTCAGCCAGACAACTAGAAAAAAAAACATCGCTCTTTAGAAAAATTTCATGTTATATTTATTGTAACAAATCGGCAATTTTCAAACTGGAAACTATTTTAATTGGATTGAAGCTACATTAATTTGGAAAGTTGGGCGAAATTCCCCAACATTCGTTCATTTGTCGGAATTGTTCAACAAAAGATCGAATATAATTCGAATTGTGCGAGACAAGGTGGATGATTATGTTTCCTTTTTTTTTCTGTACTTCAAATCCCATTTCCGTTATTCAATCAATTTGAGGAGGAGCCCTACGATCGGATGAAATTCAGTCTAGGATGCGACAACCAATTTTCCGATATTGTTCCCATTATGTTTATTGTTGTTTAAATTATTCGAATACCTACAATTGTATGGATGAATTATTCAAATGGGGTAGATGGATCGGGGGATATTTAGTGAAATTATTGTTTACGAAATAGACGAATTCACTATGGGAAAACTCGTGAATTTTCCATCAGTTTCTGATGGATTTTTACATGGAATTGATTCGAGTGGAAGCGATTATTGTTAATAGATGGCAAATCTAAAAATAATTGATCCCTAATCGTTGAAATTATTCAAAATGTATGTGTCGATCACAGATTGAATCCCATATCGAGTGAATATTTCTTTTATCAACGATACTAGTTCCGTTGAGATTT
>JAZBGZ010000943.1:11937-25460 GCA_037414795.1 Stenodera caucasica | reverse complement strand
TTTGGCTTGACAAGAATTGAAGATTGATCAATTTGAGCCAATCTGGCCCTGTTTATCAATATTATAATCAATCGATAATATAAAAATTAATATAGTTATTCCACTAAAACATCAATGAAATGGCTCTCTATTATCACAAAAGAGCCATAAAGCACCCTTAGGATTGTGTTTGAACTCGTGTTTTTTTTCCTGCAATTCTCTATTGAAGTGGTTTTTCTTGTAGAACCTCAATAATAATAAAAATAATAATAATGCTGTTACTGACAGCTCAATATAATAAATCAAAGCATTTATTATCAATTAATTAATGAATCAGTAAGATATAATTAAAATTAATAGAGAGACATTGATGATGCTATCACAATAATAAAGGTAACAACAGTTAATTAAATTCAATTAATTAATTGAACCATCATAATGAGCAAGAGAGTAATTATTTTTGCATTATTCATTAAACATGCTCATAGAGTTATTGCATTTTGCATTCTTAATTATAAAATAACTTGTTATTATCATTATTACAATACAAAATACGAAATTTAAATATTCAGCTCAATTATTTTCCAGTCTTGTGATTAAGAAAATCACAAGACTTCCCGTCTAGAATCAACTCAAGCTGTGTATGAATTCATTACAATAATAATAATACTAATATAATACTATAATAATAATGATGATAATAATAATAATAATAATAAGATTATGATGATGAAGAAAAGTATAGGTTGATTTTATCTTAGGTCGCGTTCAATTGAAGATGATGCTGACTTAAGTGCGGGCAGTGGCTATATGATTGGCGATGAACAAAGTTTGGAAGATGTGGCTGAAGATCCCGAAACGCCCGATTCAGAAACTGCTAATGAAGTTGAAGTGTCCGAGAAGGCGTTGAAATTTAAAATATCAACAGAAGGTAATGTATCATCATCATCATCAATATCGGTGGCTGGTCGAAAAAGTTATCCTGGTTCGCGGAAAGGTAGTCGGGAACGTGTACAAAATTTCAATAGTACCGAATTAGCCCGTATGATGCAGAAAGGTAAATTACGCAGTGCCGGCGGCTATAGTTTCGATCAACAATGTTTATTTAATCAAAAGAAATTGTCGTTCGATAAGCCGGAATTCCTAGACGAATACGCCATCACATTAAAGAATAAATTCAAAGATAATAACAGTGATAATGATAACAATGATGATGGTGATGATGATGATGATGATAATATTGATGAATGTGTATTGTCGAAGGATACGTTGAATTTGAATAAACGCAATTCGGAACATACAATTAAATTACATTCAACTGACGAGAAGAAAAGTATTTTAAAATGTGTTGTTGTCGACAATAAATCGTTCACGAACGAAGACAAACTCAAAATGAATAATTTGAAATCATCCCCATTCAATGAGAACGATGACAATAATGGGAAACAAAATGAGAGACATGACGACATGAGTCTCAACAATAATCGCAAAAATAGCATGAAAATCAATAATGATGACAAGGATGCGGAAGAAACTGTTAAAAAAGTCGTGAATTTATTGAGCAACAATGACGAGCCGAATAAGCGTTCGTTATTTACACGTTTACGTCAATTCACTGATCGTTTCAGTTTATCATCGAATGATAAAGAGACGAAATTGAAGAACTCCAATCAGAATTGTAGTAAAAAATCGACGGGCCGTTGTAAGAGTTTGGAACAAGTTGATAGTTTGAAGGCGAGCACATTACCGAAGATCAAGGCACGTAAATCATGGAAATTGTTCAAAAATAAAGATGATAAATTCGAATGTTGGGTATCCGATGCTGATGTTGATCAATTGGCCACTGTCAGTGACACAATAACAACAACAACAAACAATGAAATAGACAATCAGTCATTACCATCTACCTCAAGACTACAAAGCAACTCCACCAGTCCCAAACATAATATCGATTCGAATGATGATCACAAGAAAACTATAACAACACAACAAACAACAACAACAACAACAACAATTGAGGATCAACATGTCAATATGGAAATTGTCAATACAAATGAACCAAAAATGATTATTGTCAAGGAAAATGAAAATGAATTGATTTGACAGGAATTACATCCTTCTGAAAGGGAAGGACTAGCTAGATATATTTTCTGTCGTTGCTGTAAATATAAATCAAATGTAAGAAATAATGTTTAAAGCCAAAACAAGCTTACTGCATTCATCCAAAAAATTTAATACAATTACCTTATTATTTAGTCAATTATGATCGCTAAATAATCAAAAACAGCTCTACCATTTTTCTTTTTATAGTACAAAACCTTTATTTTCAAATAATCTAAATATTTTCAAATCAAATGAAATCTATATAAAACGCAAATGTTTTATAATATACATATATTTTTTTATAAAACTCTATTGTTTAAGAATTGTTACTTAATTTAAACAAAAATCTTATATGATTGTGATTCTAGTCTAATGATAATTAATTTACATATGTGTGTGTGCATTTATATTATATAGAATAAAAACCAGAAAAACTATTTTCTCTACATTAAAAACAATTGAATATTTATAGTATTTGTCTCTATAAGTCTCAATTGTACCGGAAATAAAACAAATTTAGATATTAAACCTTTCCAATTATTTCAACTTGAAATTGTTGCAGTTTGATTGTGCGAAAATTTGACCATTTCTCTGGTGCTAGATTTATTGAAAAATTGATAACAGGAAAATATCTATCTTAATATTATTGTTGGAGAAAATGATGAGTTTGTTATATTTTCGCATGTCTCCAAAGAGGACCATTCGGTTGAATATCACCACAGAAAATCTATATTCTTCCTATTTGCTAGATTATTATATGAATAAATTAAAATATATTTAAATTTTAGAAAAATAAAAATGGAAAATTCAAAGAAAATGGAAAATATTCTCTACTTTTAGTAATGATATCATTATGCCAATGTAAAATAATAACACAAATCATAAATAAATGTTCAACAGAAACGATTTGTATCTTTATCAATTAATCCTGGAATTTACAATTTTATCGAAATAAGTCGATTTGAAATTGGTGCCTTTATTCACTATTGTCAACTTGACAACACCAAATCCTCTACAGACGAGCAAAATAAGTTCTACCAATATAATCGCTCTAAAAGTAACTATTAGTCTGTCAAATTTTTTTCGAGTTGTTTAGATAGATTCAGTAAAAGCCGAAATAAAAACATAAATATGTGATTTGAAGCTGGAAATTCTTAAATAATACAACATTATCGTAAGTTTTATAGTTTTCAATTAAGAATAAATAAGATGTCATATCAAAATAATATTGACATTAATCAAATCGATGGTTTTTTATCCTATTTGAGAAATGTAAGTGATGTTTATTTTTTTGAATTATATTTATTTTAATAATATAAATTTCATAATTATCGAAATTGCAGCATATTTCGACTGTTTATTTTTTAATATTCGTACAATATTTAGAATATTCGAATTTTCATTTTCAGATTGACTGGTACGATCCATGGCTTCTAGGACTATTAGTTTTTCATATTTCAATATTTATAATGGCAATTTATACGAGGAATTATGGAAATTTTCAAGCACTATTATTCTTTTGTCTTTGTAAGTAATTATTGGGTAATTTTCAATTCAAATTGTATAAATAATGACTTCTGTTTTTGTCGTCTCATCATATAAACAACATTTTTGAATAATTAAAAAAAAAATTATATACATCACAAAATCGATTGTATCGCAACCTTGAATTTTAATCTTGTACATTTCTAGTGCTTTTAGTATATTTCTCTGAAAATATCAATAATATAATTGCATCGAATAATTGGAAAGTTTTCTCAAGACAGAAATATTTCGATAGTAATGGCCTATTTATATCAATTGTATTTTCAACGCCAATTTTATTGAATTGTATGTTGATGATGGTGAGATCCGCATCCATAATTAAAAAGAGATTTACCTAAATTTGATTAAATTTATAGGGCAGTTGGCTGTATCAGTCGACTCAATTGATGAAAAATATCAAAACAGCACAGTTGCGTGAACGACTGAAACATGAGAAACGTCTAATCAAGCAACGTTCAACAAAGAAAGAGGAGTAATTTTCCAACACCTGTGAAAATGTCTAGTTTTCGATGATGTAGTTGCTATTGTATACGTATTTTACTCTATTTCTACTTGACTCTGATATAAATTTTCTTTTAATTCTCTCAATTTTAGTCGTATCATAATCAATAATGTTAATAATTAGAATTTAAAGTATATTTTATTAAAAATGTATACGTGAAGATATGAATCAGATACAAAAAACAAATTCATCGATACATCTAGTAAATTGGAATAAGTTATAATAAAAAAATACTGATTTAGAAAAAAAATTGTAACTAAACTAATAATTGTCATAATAATGGGCAGTTACACGTTATACAATTTTATGTGTTCAGTTGTTCAAAATTATCTATATTTGCGGCTTTAAGTAAAATTAAACGTATTCCTAGAAAATTAAGGTTATTTTGTAATTAAATTAAGTTGAATAAACATACAAAATTAAAATTACTAGCCGCTTTTTTCTCGAATTATGAACTAATTTTTTAATGAAGAAAAAAAAGGGCTTATAATTTTCATTATAGAGATTGGAGCGGAGCAACTAAGGTTCGAAAACATCGAAACTTTCCAATTTCGCCTTTTGTTCAGAAGTATCACTTTGTGCTATTAATAAAGTATGTCCCCATCCCATCGATAGCCCCAATACTTTGACTCCAGCTAACTTGGTTACCTTGAAAAATTTCATATTAGGTGATTATGTGATTTTAGAATTAATCGGAGGCATACCTCTTTCGGTACGGTTGATGATTTGGTGAATTCGCCTAGTCCGAGTTCTCCATATGTGGGTGTAGCGCCCCATGCAATAACCGAATCATCAGCTGTTAGAATGATTGATGTATTGCCGGCCGCAACAGAATTGATCGACCAACCGGCCAGATCTTGTATTGGTTTCGGATACATGTTGGCTTCACCGGATCGTTTCGTCTGTCCAAACATGAATAATGCTGAATAATCAG
The DNA here is from genome assembly GCA_037414795.1 of Stenodera caucasica. NCBI lineage: Eukaryota > Metazoa > Arthropoda > Insecta > Coleoptera > Meloidae > Stenodera > Stenodera caucasica. The sequence continues at coordinate 20,397 of JAZBGZ010000943.1, read as the reverse complement.
TAACTGCAAGACTGTAAGTTGAGCCGCAATGTACGGAACGTACACCACGCGATTGGGTATCGAAATATTTGATTAGACGTGGTACCAGTTCATCGCGCGGTTCAGCATGGCCTAAACGTCCGAAACCACCAAAACCCCATGAGAATGCCCGTTTTTTACTATCGATAGCGACCGTATGATTTTGACCACAACTGAAATCAACAATTTCAGTCACATCAACCGGTGCCACATGTCCATCTTTACTTTTTTCAATATACAAAACAACACGTTTTGGACTTGTTTCATAATTGAAGCACAATTTCGTATTGGTTTTGAAATATTTCCCATCTGTATTATGACCAAGTTGACCATATTCCGGTAATCCGAACGTATGTAAACCACCTTTAATATCCAAAATTACTGAAAATTCAGCACCACAACCGACTTTAACGATTGGCGGGCCACGATAATTGATACGGGTTGGTGTTGTTATTTGTTGTTGTAGATTACCAACGCCACATTGCCCATTACGATTATCACCACATGCATATACTGTGCCTGTATCAGTTAAAAATAATGTATGATTACGACCACAAGCGGCACTAATTACGTTCATTTGTTCCAAAGCTGGCACCAACGTTGGAACATCTTTGGTTATGGTATTATCGAGGCCTAATTGGCCGAATTTGTTACGGCCGAAAGTCATTGCTTTACCATCTTCTGTTACGAGAACACTATGGGCGGCACAACAGCCGCTAACAGCCAAACGGATCTACAAACAAGAAGAAGACGAAATTATTCTCAATCAATCAATCAATTCATCATTGAAATTACCTTAGAATCGGTGAATCGATGTGGAACGTATAAATTTGGTAACAATTTTCGTTTGAGATCCTTAGTCGCTTTTTGCCCAGCCGTATCCCAATTGACCAAGCCAAACATCAATAATTGTCCAGCTGGCTTTATCAATGTCTTCAATAGTTCTTCGGGTAATTGGGTTGGTTCATCGAGCACATCGCCATGTCCAGCTATCAATACTTCATCTTGTTGAGATGTACTTTCAGTATCGTTCATATCACTCATATCCGAATCGGAATCACTTTCATCTCGACGTTTATTACGTTTATTTGAACCACGATTTGCTGGCGCACGTTTCCTTTTCGCCGACATGATCTCTACAAACAACTTACAATTGAATTTATCGAATTACTATTTGATTCACTTTATTATTACAATAATACCCAAAATTCATTCACCTTTTCTACTTTTTATTATTATTATTATTTATGTATCAATGTATGTGTGTGCTTTCTAGTGTGAGTAACTACACTTGTTTATACCAAACTGCTGCACGTTTTATCAAATAAAATGATATTGGAATAATTGAATTTAGATTGATTTAGATTTATTTAATTGGCACACACTAATTTAACATAATTTCGGAAGAAAACAAATCACCGCTTGGCCATTTACAAATAACGGTCCAAAACACACACGCATACACACGCACATGTATACACACATACATCAACAATTGTAAAAGAAAAGAAATCATAAAATAACGGTAATCTAGTGATTTTTCCGATAATAAGTTGCCGACATGATTGAAAATAAAATTACTAGATCACAATAAAAAAAAGAAATAGATTAATCGACGTTTATATGAGTTAGAGAGAATAAAATACAAGATCACGTGGTCATGTAATATGTGGGAAAACAAACGAATGAATGGCGCGAATTTAAAAATTTTATTGGAAAATTATCAATTTTATTCTGTTATTTCTTGTATTTTGGCTAAATCGAATGCTTCATGGAATATATTTTTGACTTCACGTGATAAATATGTTGGAAATTCGATATCGAAATGTATCACTAAATCACCACGATCTGGATATTTCTCCAAAATGGGCATACCTTCACCTTCAATTATTTTCTCATAACCTGGACTATAATTCTGAATAAATATTGAATTCGATTGAGATAATTATTTAGAAAATTACCAAACAATATCGGTGATTGGTATGCGAATAATTCGATGATCGATTGTATTGACAGTGACCACTGTTTCTAATAAGGCTTCTTCTAGTGTTATTTTTTGAATCATGAGAAGATTGTTGTCTTGCCGTTGGAAAATCTCATGTTGACATTCTTCAACGATAAAAACCACATCTCCGGGTATTTGATTGGGATTTTCATCGCCCTCTTCTGGATATAGAATTTCCGTGCCCGATTTGATACCCGGCTTAATTGGTACAGTTAGAATTTTCTCTGATAATTCAGTTTTTGTTTGTGTACTATCGGAAAATTTCAAACGATTAATTTTCATTGTTTTTATACCACCGAAGAAGATCTCATGTAATGTTAAATTCAACGGATGTTTGATTGTTGGCTGTTTCTTAACGAATGCTCGATTATTTTTTATCAACTCCACTAATTGCGGATTAAGTAGATAATCTAATAAATTTGGGAATGGTGATGTTGTACCGAAAAATTCCCTATAAAACAAAATCAATTAATTATTGGTAACATTTCCGATTATAACATGACTTGTAAGTCCGCAATGGTTCACCATGGAAATGATAGGCTTCAATGAATCCTTCGGCAGCCGGCACTCCCTTTTTCAGCCCTTCTTCGCCGTATTGATCGAAAACGGCACGATGTAAAGGGTCACTTAATACATCATAAGCCTCACAAATCAATGAGAATATACGCATGGTTTTTCTCTCCTTCAATCTCTTCTCAGGATGAAATTCGAGCGCTAAACTTTTGAAACTACAACTATTTCATTATAGAAAAATCATCGGGAAATTTCAAATAATTACGCTTTTTTTATTTCTAAATTGGTTACAGTTCTCGTTATTTGTAAAACACCATAATAATCAATCCCCATTTTGAGATATTGCGAAAATTTGTCTGACAATTCGTATTTTTGACGGATAGAATTAGAAATTTTTCTACAAACAATTTTATCATATAAATACAGATATTTTTTGAAAATTACACTAGTAATGGAATGATAAAGAAGGAGTCTAGGAAATCTGAATATTTTCTGGGGAAAATCCCACCAGAGAAAGTCCCACTGGGAAAATCACCCGAAAAAAGGCAAGACACGAGATTATTTTCTGATTCTCTGGGAGGATTTCCTCCGAAGACGCTACCCCTATTCTAAATATGTCTACAATTTATTATCATCGATTACAATCACTAATAATAATAATAAGGAACGAATCTAAAACACAGCCAGACATTTATCAAAGAAAAACCCAAGAATCACAAGAAATGGACGTGTTTTATTCGAGTAAAAAGGAGAGATTCGTTGTTCAAATTTCTAAATAATGGAAAATTGATGCAATTTAAATTATTAAGAAATTAACTGGAATTGTAAAATTATCCTATAACTCTGCTGAAAAAATGTTTATAAAGTGGCCGTTTTTTGTGTTGTTCTATCAATTTTCGTCGACGATTTGGCTTCGGCTGTTGTGAATCTGTGAACATTGCATCGAAATTTGTCTCATTATTCCTATCATAGTCAACATAATTTGTATCATCGAGATCATTATTATCATCATTATTATTATTATTATTATTCAATTTATATTGATTGATGAAAATTATCGCATCATTATCAGTTGAATTATCAGTTATATTTCTTAAGTCGATATTAATTGTTGTATCGTTTGTAAGATCAATCTTTATATTATTATTATTTGTTTCGTTACTATTATTGTTGTTATCAGATGCGGTTAGATTTGTTTTCGATGTGTTTATTGTGAAATTATCATTGATAATTGTTTGATTATTGTCATCGAATTCCTCGTAAGCTGATGTGCTGCTGCTGAATAAAATTGTATTTTCAGTTTCGCGACGCTGTCTAGTTGCTGTATTATCGATAAAATTCGATGTTACAATCCATGATTTTGTCGTTTTCAATTTATCCAGAATCGATGATGTTTCGTCGCTTTGTATTGATGATTTGGTTGTCGATCTTTCATTGAAATCATCGCACGTTAACGTTTTCAGCATTTCTTCACGACCCTTCAAAATAGAAAAACAAACGATTATCCCGAATTTAAATCGATCACAATCCGGATCTCCATCTAAACTGTGATTTGGTTAGAGGAGATCAAGATCGGAATAAAAAGTCTCACTTTATTTCCTTTACAAGCGATCCTTTTCGTCCCATCGAGACCACAATCGGATGTCAATTCGACGGATGTCTCTTCCGGAAGGTATAAAATTGTTAAAGATGGGATTTCAGTCAATAGACAATCATTCGCCCATGATGGTACTACAAAATATATTTTTTATTTTTGTTTAAAGAATATTCGATTGTATACCTGGCATTTCGCAGATGAAAGAGAACGTTTCCGGTCCGCCGCAAGCGGTCGATTTCCACAGGAAATCAGCAGAAGGATCCATCGCAACACAAATCGGATCGTTGCCGGACGGTTCGATTTGCTCCCAATGTCCATCGCCGCTCAACGGCCGGTAATCCCTACAATTCCCCAAAATTACAACAAAATCGACAAATAGTAACCCAAATTAATTACTTCCATGTAAAATCCGGTCCTGTTGTCGTCTTCGATAGACCAATCCAGATATTTTCGGCGACATCCAATTCTTTCAGATACGCTCGTATCGCATCGTACTGCGACGATGTGTCGGCTAGAATTTGATTGACGTATTGTCAAAAGTGAGAATGTTTGAGAAATCGTCACAACGACCGCTCTCGAATAGGGGCTATCAGGGGATTTACACCGAAGTTCGAGCCTGTCTCCAGCCGCAACCCGAGACCGAATACCAGACTTTGATCAATGAATTGAAAGAAACGACGTACAAATCGAGCTGGGGCCGGACTGTTGGACGGTGCCGCGACCCGGTGCCGGGCCTGCCTGTCAATTTGAAGCGCTACGAAGTCACATTCGGACGGCCGAATTTACGAGAAGCGACTGTCGCGCAATTATTGAAGCCGTGCATCAAAACCACCAAAGAGCAGCACGAATTGTACAAGAAAACGCACAATGATTACAAGCCAGGCGAAAGAGTGTGCCGGAATTATTTGAAGAGCTACGATCCGGAGCGGCGGTACGGGGAGAAAAATGGATTTGATCCATTAGGTGTTTTGGCGAAGTGCGCTTTGAAATGGCACCGAAACGATCCAATATCTGTTTGTAATATAGTTGAGGTTGATTTCAAGAATCGCAACGAGAAATGCGATCCGGCCGATAAGGACGCGGCTGGAAAACCGCTTGACAGGCCATTTCATAATTTGGAAGATCTAATCAAAGATTACGATTGTGATCCGTGCATTTTGAAGCGGAATTTGCGCGAATGGTCCAGAAATTTCAATCGATTCCGGAAAATTGTCAAAGAACAAGTCCCCTATCTAGATCAATACGAGGACAGTCTAGCTAATTGCGATTGTAATAAAGATAATCATGTGAAATTGGACGATTTCTATAAGATCTCAAGTAATTTCTATTTGAGTCGTCATATCAAAAAATTCGAACCGTTACTGATATTTCTGAAAATTCTCAACGACAATCAATTAAATTATAAAAAATTCATCAAAATTGTGAAATTCGGACTACAATTACCGAAAATCGACGATATTCCAATTGATTCCCAATATTATAAAACCACAACCCATTCCCACTATGAATGTTACGATAGTTACCGAAAAACTAGCAAAAGTTGCCGTAATATGGACCATTTCGATGAAGAAGTCACAACATCACGTATTCTAGTTAATCCGAATATTTTCATCAAATATGGATTGTCATCTAGCGATTATTTCGAGCCGAGATCGAAAGATGTGATTCGCGGTATATTCGATAAAATTGGATATCGATTCGATGACGAAACGTTCGATTGTCTGTGGGAAATTGGCAAGAATCAAGATCAAACTGGCGATGTTTGCGTGGCAACATTCCACACAATTATCGAGAATTGGAAAAATTTGAGTCCTGATGAGCTTAACAATTAAAGACTTTAGCAAATTGATCTGTTTTTTTTCATCCACCCCCAATTTAAATAGTAAAAGACGAAAGAATCGGATGAAGCGGATTGAAAATCCGATTTGCACCCAACAAAAGTCGACTATTAACGTATTTCTTCGGACTAAAGGGGCCTTTTAGCTGAAATTCCCATCAACGCGTAATTAAATTTCGTTAATGGAACATTTGAAAGGAAAATGAGCGTTTTCATTGTGATCCCCAGAGTTTCCAAATTGGATAAAAATTGGAAGTGTGAATTTTCTTCCGGAACCCTTCATCTTTTTTCTGAAGCCTAAAGAATTTCAAAAGTCCCATCTCGATTCCCGAAATTGGCTCTAATTATTGTACAATTTGTAAATTTGTCTAAGTCCATGATTTGTGGCGATTTTTGAATGACTGATAAAATTAAGTGGCCGTAAATTCGATTTTACGTCCGTTATAAAATTTAATGTTTGTCAATTTTCAACGGTGATTTATATCAATGAAAATCACCAACAATGAAAATGATGGATTTTCGCTTACCTGTGACTAAATTTCCATGGTGGAACTGGCACACGGCATCGGCCTCGTACCATGAAATTTTGTCACGAAAATATCGATAGAAAACGGAGAAGCCTTCTTCAGGTAACATCCACGTATCGCTTATATTCACCTAGATTATATAATAGAATTTAAAAATAAATCGATCAATATTACCATCTTTATATAATAATAAATAATAGTGATGTTAGATAAATTAATACATACCACTCTAGTTGTAGCTAGACTTATCAATATTTCTATTAGAAACAAATTGAATAGATAACGCAGGTACATTTCAATGTTGTTCCTGACTATATTGGAAAACTAATGGAAATCCTGCGAAATTCGGCAGGACCTCACTCTGTTTTGATATTGGAAGGCCTATTATAGGGAAAAGCGCTGAAAGCTCGCGCGCATATAATGCGCACCACCTATAAACAGAAATCCTGCTTGTGTCAAAAAAAGATCTTTAAGGGTGAAACCAACCTATATAGTATATAGAAACATATAGATATGAATATATAGTACAGGAATAGACGCCAAACATTGTAGAAGAGAATTGCGGAATAATAATCGATTATTTGTCGTTATTATTATTTTATTTTGAGTTTTATTATCATTTTTGTTTTTTGTTTTTTAATTTCGATACATAATCTATAGTTCTTCTGTTATTTTACAAATTGATTATTCTGATCATTTTTCACGAGATTTAATCTAAAATTCGAGTGTTTGTTCGATTGATCGTTTTATTAACAGAAAATAATCTCCACCTAATTACATGTAATTATAATTAATTCAATAATCACCGATAAAATTTATCAATTTCAATTTAAAACTATTTTGTAAATATACAGATTTACAATATTATTATGTGTTATTTGGGGAGATGAATCTTTTGTTTTTTTCGAAAATTTCGCAATTGTCTAAGCTGAGTCAATTTATATCTCATCATTTTAATGACCTTTCATTATTGTTTAAAAGGAAATGTAATTGTAAATTTCCTATTGTTTAAACAAATAACTCTATTGTTGTACAATATTTCTTATCAATCGGGAGTTGGCCCCCGTGTCAAATCAAATTCATTCGTCTTTAAAATAATAATACATAATAATTTCGTATTGGATTTATCGAAATGTTTTATCAATACGTTTTTTAATTTATCCAACCGGAATTTATAAATTTAGTGATAGTGTGTGTTTCAATTATATTTATAGTAATAATAATAATAATGATAATATTGAACGTTTACACTCCTTAAGGTGCAATCGATAGTTGTTTTCGTCATTTTGATCTAATTAAATCGGTGAATTATTTTTTTTTTGTGTAAACTCGAGGGGCGTTCAGTCCTCTAAAATATTTTCTATTGAGATAACAACCACAACGTCTGTCAGTATCAATTGCGACGTTGCTTCAATCTAAACCTAAATTCAAAACGTGCATTATTACTTCTCAAATATAATACGGCGCCTATAAATCCACGTGCCTTGTCCTAATTTTAAATATAACTTATGTGTACAAAAATTTTGTCTTCATTTTATATTTATTTACAACAATAGTGTGAACGTGTCTTAATGTGACATTTTTATGATAATAATAATAATAAGAATAATAGAGTAATGTCAATTGAGCATAATATAAAGTTGTCAACAACAGATGAAGATGAGGATGAGGAAGAGGAATGTGCAGCGCCTCCACCAGACGGGGGCTGGGGATGGATGGTCGTGTTCGGCTCCTTCATGATCCACATCATCAGTAAGATACCCCAATTCTTAATTTTCTATAATTGAACAGAATTGTAGCAAAATTTATTCAAAAAATTCAAGGTGAAAATTGATAAAAAAAAACTAAATTCCTTTTAAACTTCTAATCACTCAATTCAAACAATTTTAATCGCTTTATTGACGTTAAACAAACTATTATTGTAATGAAACAATAACTTAATTATGATTATTTGTATATTTAA
>JAZBGZ010000943.1:0-11889 GCA_037414795.1 Stenodera caucasica | reverse complement strand
GCGAAGGAAAAAGTGCAACTGCTTGGGTCCTATCAATTTTGGTCGGTGTAACTCTATGTTCCGGTAAGTTTATTGATAATAAATAAGAAATAATTCGATTGAATTGTGCCATTTTCCAGGTCCCATATCGAGCTCGTTTGTTAATCGTTGGGGTTGCCGGGCTGTCACAATAGCCGGTGCTATATTGGCCAGTATCTCGATGATATTATCGATTTATGGTAAAAATATAACAACTTTGTATTTTACGATCGGTATCGGTACCGGATTTGGTTTCGGTTTGATTTATTTGCCGGCCATCGTCAGTGTTACAATGTATTTTGAAAAAAAACGATCATTAGCAACTGGAATTGCTGTGTGTGGCTCCGGTTTTGGAACGTTTATTTTCGCACCGATCATAACGAAATTATTAAGCGAATATGGCTGGCGAGGTGCTATGTTAATTATAGCCGGTATTGTATTAGAATGCATATTATTTGGGGCGATGTTTCGTCCATTAGAAATTAATGATGACAAAGAATGTCGTAAAGTTGTTGCACGTACTGAAATTAAAGCGGAATTAGAACAAGAACAACAACAACAAAATGAACGAACCAAATTAAATTCGCATTCATCCGATCATAATTTACACCATTTAAAAATTGTAGATGAAGACACGATAACAACAACAACAACAAATAATCGACCACATAGCTTAAGTTTATCATTAACAAGAAATTATAAGACTCCTGGCTGTATCATCGATCGTCATAATCACCATAATCGAAGACGGTCATATGAGTCATGTCGTATGGCATTGAGTCATCCGCTATTACCACAAACAACTACAATACCGAATAATGATAAACTACATTTCGGTAGTCAAAGTCTACGTCGACATTATGGTCCAATAGATAAGCCAGATATTTTCTATCAGGGTAGTTTAATGAACATTCCATCATATCGATCGCGATTGAATTTGAAGAATCGCGATGATTTCGAATTACGATCGACATCATCAAGAGATTTGAATCCATCTACGGCAACAATATGTGGAATAATTCCATGTAATGAAGATGCCAGACATACCTTAAAACAAATGTTGGATTTTTCATTATTCAAAGATTCGATATTTATCATATTTACAATTAGTAACTTTTTAACCAGTATCGGTTTCAATATACCGTACGTTTATATTGTACCAAAAGCAAAAAGTATGAATATATCAGCAGAAGAGGCTGGTATGTTGTTATCAATTATCGGTATTGCGAATACTGCTGGACGAATTGTTCTGGGATTTGTCTCCGATAAGCCATGGGTCAATCGTCTCATGGTTTATAATTGTTGTCTTACAGTCTGTGGAATTGGTTAGTTTAGTTTAGTTAGAAAAATCTCATTTTATCCAAATTATATATAATTTACTTACAATTTTAGCCACTGTCTTCAGCTCATTTTGTTCAACATTCTTCACATTAGCCTTATTTGGAAGCGTTTTCGGATTCACAATTGGTGCTTATGTTGGATTAACTTCTGTAATTCTCGTGGATTTATTGGGACTTGAAAAATTAACAAATGCCTTCGGTCTTCTATTGTTATTTCAAGGTATTGCCAGCCTAATTGGACCTCCAATTGCAGGTAATCTAGATTTTTGAAAATAATTGTTCAATTAATTAATCTGCTATAAATTTATTTTTATAATTCACATAATTGTTTCAGGTGCATTGTACGATATCACATTGTCTTATAATCCCGGATTTTATCTATCTGGTATAACAATAGCTCTCAGTGGAGTAATATTATTTTTAATTCCATTATTAAGAAGGAAACGAACGTCAATTGAGATAACCGTATCGACCAATTCATAGCAATTATTATTACCTAAAGATCTAATCTTTAGGGACTATCAAACCATTATTTAATAATAAATACATGTATAAATTTGTCAATTTTTATCAAAAAAACAATTATCAATGTTCTTATAATGGAACAATTCAATTTTTGTGATAATAATTAGAGCTATAGTGAAAGTAATTTAGGTGTTATTTTTGATAACTATGTAGTTATCTGATTAGGTAACTCGTTTAGATGAACCAAAAAATGTATTTTCTTGTTTCTTGTTATTTGTTTAAACAAAAATAATTATAGTATAATATATACAAATCTTCCATCTCGAATGTTGTTTGATTTATTTCCATTTACAATTTAGGGTATTTCAAATTTGGCGCGCTATCTCCTACATATTTGACATTTCTGCAAATATTGGTGCTACAAATAGTAATTTCTTCCATATGTCATTTAGAAACGTTTTGAAATTTTCCGAATTGAGGTTAGGTTAATTTATTATTTATTTGTTTTCGATAATTGAATTTGAGATAGAAATGAGTTCGAGACGTCGTAAACGTTACGAATCTTCATCGTCCGAATCAGTTGATAGTGAAGAAGAGGCGCGTCGTCGTGATATAAAAGAACGTGATGAATTCGCTGATCGTTTGAAGCAGCGCGATGAGTCTAAAATACGAAATATTGTCCAAGCATCTGATCGTAGGGCTTATGAAGAGGCTGCGAAAAGGCTCAAAGTGGAAACTGAGGATCGTGACAAGATGATACCAATGTTGCGAGTACAATCCAGACGGAAATATTTAGAGAAACGTAAAGAGGATAAAATTGTAGAATTAGAAGAGGATATAGCCGATGATGAATATCTATTTGAAGAAGAAATGTATGTCGTTATCTTATTACAGTATGAATATTCACCGGCTTGATTGTTTTAGATTGACACTACGGGAGAAACAAGATCGAGAGCGTAAAAAAGAATTGTTACGTTTAGCTCAAGAACATGAGAAAGCTCGTGAATTGGAACGTGTTCAACGTTATCATATGCCTAGAGATTTGGGTAAAGGTTCAACATCTGATTATATTGAAGTTGATGATTTGGAGAAGATGCCGCAATCTGAACAAAAGAAATGGGAGAAAGATCAAATGGCTAGTGCTGTATTTAAATTTGGTGCAAAAAATTCAACACAAAAACAAGATGAATACGACTTATTATTAGAGAATCAAATAGATTTTATTCAAGCACTACAAATGCCTGGTACAAGAGAGAAAAAAGAGCCGGAATTAACCGAAAAAGAAAAACGTAAATTGAATATTGAAGAAACGAAACGTAGTCTACCGGTATATCCATTTAAAGATGATTTAATACAAGCTGTTAAAGAACATCAAGTATTGATCATTGAAGGAGAAACTGGATCGGGGAAAACAACACAAATCCCACAATATTTACATGAAGCCGGTTTTACTGCTGATGGTAAAAAAATTGGTTGTACGCAACCGAGACGAGTGGCTGCAATGTCTGTAGCAGCTCGAGTTGCTCAAGAAATGGATATTAAATTAGGCAATGAAGTGGGTTATGCGATACGATTTGAAGATTGTACGTCCGAAAGGACGATAATTAAGTATATGACGGATGGCACATTACATCGAGAATTTTTATCTGAGCCGGATTTGCAAAGTTATAATGTTATGATCATTGATGAAGCTCACGAACGTACGCTCCATACTGATATTTTATTCGGTTTAGTTAAAGATATAGCACGATTTCGACCCGATTTGAAATTATTAATATCAAGTGCTACATTAGATGCACAGAAATTCTCTGAATTCTTCGATGACGCACCAATTTTTCGTATACCAGGTCGTCGATTTCCCGTTGATATTTATTATACAAAAGCACCAGAAGCTGATTATATTGATGCTTGTGTTGTTTCAATTCTACAAATTCATGCTACACAACCGTTAGGTGATATTTTAGTATTTTTAACAGGTCAAGAAGAAATTGAAACATGTCAAGAATTATTACAAGATCGTGTACGTCGTTTAGGTTCAAAAGTACGCGAATTAATTATATTACCAGTTTATGCAAATTTACCAAGTGATATGCAAGCGAAAATCTTTGAAACAACACCACCAAATGCTAGAAAAGTTATTCTAGCTACCAATATTGCTGAAACATCATTAACCATTGATAATATAATTTATGTTATCGATCCTGGTTTTGCTAAACAAAATCATTTCAATTCAAGAACTGGAATGGAAAGCTTGAAAGTTGTACCAATTTCGAAAGCTTCAGCTAATCAGCGTGCTGGTCGCGCTGGCCGTGTAGCAGCCGGTAAATGCTTCCGTTTATATACAGCATGGTCGTACAAATATGAATTAGAAGATAATACAATACCGGAAATACAACGTATTAATTTAGGCAATGCTGTATTAATGTTGAAAGCATTAGGAATTAATGATTTAGTACATTTTGATTTTTTGGATCCACCACCACATGAAACATTAGTTTTAGCATTAGAACAATTATATGCTTTAGGTGCATTGAATCATCATGGTGAATTAACGAAATTAGGACGACGTATGGCGGAATTTCCGGTAGATCCGATGATGGCAAAAATGATTTTAGCAGCAGAAAAGTAATTGTTTCCAAATATCTCTTATTATTGTCTAATAATTATTATTTTAGGTATAAATGTTCGGAGGAAATTGTAACAATAGCGGCAATGTTATCAGTGAATGGCGCTATATTTTACCGCCCTAAAGATAAAATAATTCATGCTGATACAGCGAAGAAGAATTTCAATCATCCAGCCGGTGATCATTTGAGTTTATTGAATGTTTACAATCAGTGGAGAGATTCTGATTATTCTACACAATGGTGTTATGAGAATTTTATACAATATCGGTAATTATTGTTGATTTTTGTTCTATTGATTTTGTTGATGGAGAAATTGTTTTAGGTCAATGAAACGGGCGCGGGATGTTCGTGAACAATTGGTCGGTTTAATGCAACGTGTTGAAATTGAGATGCAATCGAATGTTTCCGATTCTGCAGCAATTCAAAAATCGATAACCGCTGGTTATTTTTATAATGTAGCTAGATTTTCGAAAGGCGGTAATTATAAAACGGCAAAACATAATCAAACTGTTATGATACACCCAAATAGTTCCCTATTCGAAGAATTGCCACGTTGGATATTGTATCATGAATTAGTCTACACAAATAAAGAATTTATGCGTCAAGTTATCGAAATTGAAAGTAAATGGCTGTTGGAGGTGGCGCCGCATTATTATAAACCGAAAGAACTTGAAGATTCGACGAATAAAAAGATGCCGAAAACTATTGGCCGAAGTACAAGGACTGAATAATTGTAAATGATGTAATTATATTTTTTGTTTTTATATTAAATTTATTTCCAGTGAGTTTTCATGTGTGTCCGTAATGCACTATTTTGAACGAAAGCTTTCTCGCATAAATTACATTTGTATGGTTGCTCACCGGTGTGTGTCCGTTCGTGTGACTTTAATGTTGATCTCTCCCCAAACGATTTACCGCAATGGTCGCATAGAAACGGTTTCGTACCTGTATGCCGTTGTTTGTGCGAATTCAAATTACCTTTTGCAATAAAACGTTTATCGCAAATATCACAGATGTATGGCCGTTCGCCTGTATGCACTCTCGAATGGACCTTCAGCTCAGCCACTGAGCCGCATTGTTTACCGCAATCAGGACAAATCGCGTTTGTTGGCCGGCCCAAGCCTAAATGTTTCTTTTTCATGTGGTTGCTGAGATGGACTTTAGTTGAACAAAGTTTCGAACAAATATTACATAGGAAATTATTCGTAGTATCGTGAATAGCGCTAAAATGACGTTGCATTGCTTCTTTTGTGAAAAACTGCTTATCACAGGCCATACAAGCGAACGGTTTGATTCCGGAATGTTTACGTTTATGCGTTTCTAAACTGCTTACAGTTAAAAGACATTTGTTGCAAATCTCACATTGGAATTTCTTCTCTCGAGGCGTATGGATCTAAAATTGTTTATTTGTTATTATTAATAATAACAAAATTGACAATAATGTTAATACGGTCATATGTTGTCGTAGAATGGCTCTCGTTCCAAATGATCGTTCACAAGTCTCGCATTTGAACGGTTTTTCGCCGGTATGACTACGAAAATGATCATTCAAACTTGATTTTGCGTAGAATTTCTGTCCGCATAGCTCACATCCATATCGTCTATCATCATAATGCCGTTTCATATGTTCAGATAACACTTGCATTGTTTTGAATGCTTTATCACATTTAGAGCAAATATACGGGCGTGAATCATCGTGAGTTTTGACATGTCTATTATACGAATTTGCCGTTGGACACGTCTTATCACAAATTGGACAAATTAATTCTTGTCTTATGTTGTTGTTGCTAATTTGATTTGTTTCTCCGGCGATATTTGCATTACAATTATCTATGAATTGATTGTCTTGTTTTGGAAGATTTATTTCAACACTTGTTGCAATATTATCGTTATTTCGACTCAAATCGTCTGTTTCGGTGTTATTTGATAAATTTCTAGTTTTTTTCGCCGATAACCATTTAGCGATTTCGAAATTTCTCAAAACTTGTTGCTTAAAAACGTACCAATGACTGACTTCATTTGCACATTGACTGCAAATTAAATTAAACAAACCATTATCAGCGGTTACCTAAAATTCATCATTTTCATCGAATTTTTGGATTTTCATTCATAATTTTATTTAATGAAGCAAGAAAATCGATAGAATACCTGGATAGATGCACATTCTAATAACATATCAGCTAGGCCACTTTCATAAATTAAATTCATATGTTCGCGCTTTGTTAAACAAATTATACAGACTTCCTCTATTTGAATGTGTTCATATGCTGTAAAAGATTCCATAATTCATCTAATTGTTAATTATTTATAATTTTTAATCTTCAAAAATTATAAACCGTAATTACCAACAAAATAAAGATAAAAACAATAATCGCATGCGTCACGAATACGTCAATACCAACTCAGCACCGGTATAACTAATTGTAGCCCTTAATTACAACTCGATAAATCAATACACAAATTAATTAATTATCAATTGGATGGTATTATAATATTCCTCAAGATGATATTTGATGGTTCTGTGAAGAAAAGGAATTTATTGGCGCTTGAAGTAAATATCACAATTTATAATAAGTCGCTCTTTTATTCATCAAAAATTGTCGAGGATTGGCACGACTGTTTCGAAAAAGTTACCAGTGCCAACTGTTTTCTAATTGTCATCTTAGGGATAACTTTAAATTATTATTTTTTTAATATTTTATAATTTTATATAGATAATTAAAAGTATTTTTCTCTATAAAAAGTAGATAATTTCACCTTTAGAAATATCAATTCAAAAATAAAATTATAAAATGGATTTAGTGATTTTTTTCCGAAATTGAGGTTATTTCTCGTGTTGATACAAAAAACATTTTTTTTCTCATATTGCATCATATTTATTCAAAAGAACAATCGATGCATTCAAAATAAATATAATTATAATAAAAAAGTCAAGTTATACCCAATTAGGTAATAGAAAAGTGTGTTTTTTGAAGAAAAAGTGCGCACATTTTAACAGGTGAAAATTTTCCAAAATACTAAAATTTCGTAATTAAAACTAGAAATTTATTGTAGAATTATCGTAAAATTATGGAGAATAATTCAACAATCATTGCAAAAGAAATGTCATCTTCAACATCAAAAAAACGTGGACGTAAACGTAAAAACGATAAAAATGAAGATTCAAATGAAAAAAATGTAGGAGAAACTACATCAAATACATCAAGAAGTGGCCGACGTCGTAAACAAATAAATTATTATGAATTAGCAAATCCAAATGGGCTAGAGGATTTCGTACCAATTGATACGAATCAAACAATTGCAATAACAACTCCAACAACTACAATAACAACACCGACAACGGGAAAACGGCAATATAATAGAAAATCAAAAGTAAATAATAAACATGAAAATATTGAGACTGATAAAAATGATTCAATGAATAGTGAATCTGTAGGAGAATTAAAAATGTCTAATAATAAAAAAATTGAATTAAATGACAATAGAAACGATTCAAATGAAACAAGTTCAAATCCAGAAAAAAAACTACATGATAATGAAGATAATTGTGATCAGAGTGAATCAAATGATCGTAAATATAATTATACTGGAGAAACTATTAAAATGATGAATGCTCTATTCACAATTTATAAAAATGATAATAATAGTGATAAAGTCGAAGAAACTGAAACAACCCCAAACAATAGGTACAATCTTAATTTGAACATCTTCAAAATCACTAAAAATTCTAAATTGTAGCAAAAAATCTCGAAGAAAACCGTCTCCAGATAATTCGACAGAGAATGTTATCTGTGCTGTTTGTAACAATTCAATGGACAAAACTTTGTGGAGTCATCATAAACAACGTTATCACAACAATTTGGCTTGGAGAACTGGTGAAACACCTCTTGTAATTTATAAATTAATCACCCATAAAATATTTTTGAAATTGTTTTCTATAATTCCAGGATCTATCAGATCAATCATTAGTAATGCGCACATTAAATAGTTTGTATAAAAAAAAGAAGCCATTATATTGTGAAAAATGTGGTGAAATGAAAAAATCTGTTGTTGGTTTTCTATCCCATCAATCTCAATGTAAGAAATCAGGTGAACAAATTGAATCAGTCAAAGTAGCATGCGAAATATGTGGTAAACGTATGCTACCAGTAAGCATGATAACGCATATAAAATTTGTACATACGAAAAAGAATGATGATGAAACAACAATTGAGGAAGAAACAAAAAATACATCAACCACATTATCATCTAGTAAACGAAATGCAGCTAAAAAGTAAAACTATAGTTTTCAATAATTATAATAAATTTGATAAATCCTAATTTCAGGGCATTGAAAATCATTGAAAATTTCTCTAAAACTGATTTAACTCAAGAGAAATGGTTTACGACCGATTTAAATTTCGGTAATCAAGAATTTGCTTTGAAAATTTTAGAAAATGAATTGGAATCTAATCAGATAATCAAATGTAGATTTGTTGAGTGTAAATCCGAATTTAGTAATTTAGATGATGCTTCAACTCATTTCGAAAATTGTAAAGAAAAACCAAACGAAGTGAGCTTTATAGTTGGAAAAGCCACAATACTGAATTAATGGCATTTGTTTTATTTTAAGGGTTTTGCTTGTAAAGAATGTTTAAAAGTTTCTTCCAAACTAGAAGAGATTATCTACCATATAGAAATAACACATGATATACAAATTAATGTGAAAAGTGAAGATACTTACTGTGATAAATCGTACAATGCCAGTGGGTATTAATTATATTTTTTAGTTCAAGTTGAATTATTTAATTTTTTTTCTAGAACTGCCTAATTTCCTAGCTAATATGCCTAAACGAAATAATTTTTCAATTTTCCCATTCTCTTTTAGTTGGACATCTAAATTGTAAGTTTTCTTTATTGAATAATAGATGAATGATTCAATTTTCTATTTTAAATATAGCGAAGAAGAAAACTTTTCTAATTTACTCTTCGAAGATCTCCAATGTAGACCATCCGATTGGCTCCTATTACCATTCAATAATGTAGTTGAATATTTACCAAAATTGGATGAATCATGCGAAACAGCACGCAAATCAACCTCAATAATAGATTCGAATTTGATCAATGAAAATTACCAATTCAAAAAATTCGAATTATTCGAATATGAACAATACGATGATGGCAAATTAACGATATTTTGTGGTGGACCAATTATATCATTAGCCTGGCTACCAATACCATCTAAACTGAATGATGAAAATCAAATATTAGCTGTATCAGTATTAAATGAACCTGATGAAAAGTATTTATTGAACGAAAATTATAAAAAATCAACTGCCATACAATTTTGGGATTTTAATAAATTGAAAAATCGTCAAAAACCGAATATAATACCGAAATTATTATTTTGTTTAGTACACAATCATGGACCTGTCTGGCATATGGAATGGTGTCCATCTGGTTGTTATAATGAGAAAAAGAAATTTGGACGGATGGGCTTATTGAGTGTCGCTGGGTCAGATTCGATTGTTTATATTTATTCCATACCGCATTGTTATGAGAATAATGAGTATATTTATTGTTTATTTGTTTTTGAATTAGAATTTTGGTCATTATCAAATTTTAGGGGCCTATATTTTAAACCACAACCAGTCTTGAAATTATTATTACAAAAACCTGGAAGTCCCTTATTGGGAGGGATGAAATATTACCCGAAAAAAACATCTTGGAGTCGAGTATTTTTTATTTTAATTTTATTATTATCTTTCTATTAATTACTGTAAAATTTCAGGGTTTGGGTCATAATTTTATTGCAGTCGGTTATACGAATGGTTTCGTTGCTATTTTCAATTTAAAAACAAATTCTTGTATATTAAAACAGAAAGATAGCGATGGAATTGATTGTTTGTTGCCATATAAATTAATTCAAGCTCATTCGCATTCTATCACCGGTATTGTTCAATATTGTTTAATATTTGTTAGTTTTTATTTCATAAATTATTGAAATTGTAGCTTTAAGTCTTCATCCATCAAATGGGGGTGCTAGATGGTTATTGACTGGTTCTTTAGATCGTAGCTTATGTTTATGGGATTTAGAGAATCCAACTTATCCTATTTGCCAATCAAAAAAGAATATTGTAACGGATGGCTTCTGGTTTAGCCATTGGTTATCTTATATTGCAGCTGTTGATGAAGGATCAACTCAAAGTATGTCTTCATTTAAAAATGTAGAATTGATTTATTTCGAAAATTTGTAAATTTTCTAGTTTACGTTTCAAGTAGCTTGAAGCAGGTTCGCGACTTCATGTCCGAACCATCGATGAGTTTGTTATTTTCCCAAGCCACAATTACAACAGTTGCCGGAAGTGATTGGTTGAATTCTGTGATTCAAGGCAATACTGTTGGTGAAATTGAAGGGATGTTTTTGAATCAACTTTGCGTTAATCCAATTTCGAATCGTGTCTATAAACGGAAACGATTGGTATAATTTTAGAGTTTTGCTTCAAGAAAATTAATGTAATTAATTTTCAGTTATTTGGTTATACGTATTTGTTGGAAAAATCGAAAACTCCAAAAGAACGATTGGAAATTCACAAATCTAAAAAAGCAGCCTTACAAGATTCACAGTCACATCGGTCTAGTGCTGGAATTAAAATTACAACAAATAATCAAACTGAAAACGAATTGTTGATAGATGAACCGTTAATTTATGAAGAGGCTGTTGGAAGATACGCTTTATTATTTTGTGATAATAAAATGGTAATTTTCGATTATTCTAAATTCAAATCTTCAATTTTATCATTATTTCAAATATTAGGAGAATGTTGGCGATTTTCCGGAATTACAATCATCACAATTAATTGCAAATTCGAAATCTTTAGCATTAAGTCTACCAAATCAATATCCATTGAATGCAATAAATAAAATTGTGTTCAATCCAAATCGACAAGCCAGTTTATATTATGCAACAGGCTATCAGGCGGGTTTTCTACGTCTAAGCTGGATCAGTTTCTTACGGAATGACTCGGAAATTAGGTAATTGTATTATTGATTTATAAATTATAATAATAATAATATTAATGATTAATTATTTTGTATTTTAATGTTTTGTTGAATAATTATAATTATTACCGAAATTATTATTCAATTTGTATAATTTCATCCTTGATTGCTGTTAATAAATCAAATTTTTTCTGCAACTCGTCCAATTTACGTTCATAATCGTCATTTCGTTTGATCAATTTACTATTACAACGTTTTTCACTATTAAAGGCTACTGTAAGATCTTCAATAATACTTTGGTCGATTTCAATTTGTTGTTGGAATTGTTGGGAGCTTTTCTTCCACTACGAGACGAAAAATAAAAAAGAAAAACACCCCAATGAGGGGTTAAGGTTCTATAACAAATACAATAGAATTACTTGCGATAATAGAAGATTTGTTAGCCAATTAGTTTCATT
>JAZBGZ010000942.1:9064-19347 GCA_037414795.1 Stenodera caucasica | reverse complement strand
TAATAATATGGACAATTATTTAAATGGCCCAATCAATCGAAATTCCATACGAATTAGTTTTGTTAAAGGATGGGGTCCACGTTATGCCCGACAAGATATAACATCTTGTCCATGTTGGTTGGAAGTTTTATTAGCCCCATATAGGTGATCGGAACAGACATTAATTAATAAAACAATTGGTGGTACAGTGTTGTTGTTTTTATTTGTGATCAAATCTCTAATTATTAAATAAACTTAATAGAGAGGGAAAAACAACGATGATGATTAATGAATCTTGAGAAGTCTGAAATTGTTTAGTAGCCAACACTAAGGAGCGGTGTTGTCGTGTTTCCGTCCTATAATTTTTCAATTTTCCTAAAATTATATTCAAAAACAAACAAAAAAAAAAACAGTAATAATTAGAAAACTTCAAATAATGAAGAGAACAACCATCACTTTCTTGAGAAGAAAGTGTCGATAGACAAGCGTCGTGCATCCCTAATTTTCGTTGGTGGTTGTTTTATCGATGAAGAATTTGGAACAAGCCTGGGCACAACAGGGTACTGAATAGAGGATTGATTTTTGTTGAATATTCCCGAAAAATGTGACGAAATCAAGTCGGAAATGCAATAATTCGTGTCTTATCATTTATTGTATTGTAATATAATAATAGAAGATTATTGGAGAAGAAAAATGGCCTTATATACATCGTTGTATCGATGTTCTATTATATAATGGTTATACATATATAAATATATAAGATATATTGTCGTACTTTTTGGTGCTTTGAGGCTTCTAAAGCTCTTGAAACGGCGCTGACTTGAGAATCTTAAACTAATGGGGGACCATACCAAATGAATTCTATTAATTTAAAAATTAATAATTTTGTTCAGGTTTATCTATTTTAATTAAAGCATTTTTATTTTTATAAAAAACAATAATAATATTGAAATTTTTTTGTTGAACTTTATTAATTTAATTATTTAAAAAATTCCTGTTCTGTACTTATTTTATTGATTGCGCTTACAGCAATTAGTAATAATAATAATAATAATAATAATAATAAATAATGATTATTATTAATTAATAATTTTATAAATTGTATTTTCAATTGTGTATTACGTTTTATTATTTCTTCATTAATTATTGTAAATCTGATGAAAATATTTAAAAAAAGAAATAAAATGAAAACAGCTACTAGTCATTCTTAAATGAAAAGAATTTTATAAATAAAGTAGGAATTTAGGGTCACGCCTTGTACAATATTGTGAATTATTTACTATTAAATTTAAAAAAAAAAAAAATTGTATAAAAAATAATATAAACAGAAAAAATAGCAGTGCCTTCGTAGCAATCAATAAATTGATAACTACTATACAATTGTTCTTGAGTTATATTGTGAATATCCTTTCTTTTATTTATTTATTATTGAAAAATTATACATTTTTGTAAATCAGCCAACAATAAAGTTGTTTTATAAAATACAAAAAAACCGTTTCTCATTTCAATAACACAAATCCAAGACTTAATTCAAATTTGCCGCAAATTTTGCAACTAATTTAGTGAGTTCACGTCTACCATCACAAATATAGCTCAAACAAATATCTTCGGATAAAAATCGATGAAATCGCCTCAATTTCAATAAAATAACAAAAATTTCAAATAAATCTATAATTCCCTCATGATTATCCACAATTAATTGCGATATTCTCGAATATTTCCGAATAGTTCGAAAAACTAAATTTCCCCAAATCCGCAGTTAACGTGTCGGAAAAGTAGGGTTATATCCATTATTTTGTTTGGCCGAAATGTATTGAATTTGGTTTCGTTCATTATCCAATAATGTCGACTGTGTGGCGTATTAATCGTCGTATTCTACCGAAATTGAGTAAATTTCGACTATATTCAAGTGTTACAACAACGGAAAATGAATATACGCCATTGCCGCAATATCCACCAATTTTGAATACATCACCGGAAAAGAAGTTGGAACGTAAAAAAGAAGCCGAATATGAGGCAATTAAAGACGTTAAAACGATCGAAGAGAAACAAATCAAGCTGAATATGCCACGTTTTTATGGTTATAAATGTTATTTGTTGAAAGAGAACGATATACCGTACGATAATTTGAATTTAGCTCAACATTGTACACGAACACATTTAATAGAAAGTGAACGTTTACCAATTTATTATGATCGTATCAATATCGAAACTGAATTGGATAAAATTAAAACAGAAATTGAAGAAACTATTTTGATTGAAATTGAAGGTTATCGGTGAATTTTTCCCAATTATTTCCCATTAAATTCGTATCTTTATTGATTGAATTTTAGGCGAATTCACGATTTAAAAAAGGAAGATCTAAACGAAATCGAATTGGACAATCTACAAGGCTCCACAATTTCTAAACAAATCAACCGAATATTGATCAATCATCTATCGCAGAAATACCCACATTTATCGAATTCAGCTGTAAATCTCCCAATTATCTTAAATCGATCGATTAATCTCGAATTATTCTCATTATAGGTTGATTTTAATGCACGAATTGAATCGTTTTGGTTTGTCGGAGGGATGAATCCGCCTGAAATAATCAAGAAAAAACGTGCCGGCTTAGATTGGATGAAAAATAAAATAAATGATCCAGTAGATCGTGGTATGAATTATTTAGGATCAGCTAATCTAGCTTTACGTTATCAACAACCATTATTGCCGATAATTCCATATAGTGAAGCTGAAAATCTAGAATTAACTGTACCATTTTTCGAATACGATCCACGAACTGTTGGTATAACAACGGAATATCGTCATATTGCCAATATTCCCGGTAATAACTCGATCATTGTCAATTTATTGGAATTTTAATTGAATAATTGTAGGTTTTTGGCCGGGTGATGAGAAACAATTTGGACTTTTATCGTATCATAGTCGCGGTCATCATTTATTTAGATCGGCACATTATAACGATGGTCAAGATAATAAAGAAGCGGTCCATCGACAGGGAATTTTAGCTTCGTTCGGTTGGTTGAATGCTCAAGCAAATTTCCTCGGCTTCAATACGTTCAACGATATCACATATCCTTTAACAACACAAACTATAATCACAAACGGACAATTATGGTCTTTCTATATTTATCAATTGAACACGATTTTGAATCATTCAAAGCATGTCTATGATAATCCGAAACGGAATATTTGCTGGGCTACACCCGAATTAAAACTGTACGAAACTATCGAAAATGGAAAATTGATCGGTTTCAATGATGATATTGTGAGTATTTTATTGAAATTCTACACAAACATCCCCGAAGAACGGACGAATGTCGATATGCGACCGTATTTGAAATCACAAGAACAAATAATTGCCGATTATCAAGATGATGATAAACGACAATGGTTGGAACGTGAATACAAATATTTAGTAGCCAATCGGCCAAGATTTAAAGATCCTTGTGAAATTTACGCATGGGAGAAAATTTATAAAATCGATAATGATACAAGATTCATGGAGAAAAAACGACGACCACACGATTTCGGTATTGATCCATACAAAAGACGATTAGATGATCGTAAACCCCGATATATTCCGCGTGCTTTACGGCCAGATCTTCCACGACATAAAGGTAGAAACGCTAAAGAATATTGGCCTTGAGATTATTCCAGGTATTTCGAAAAATAAATAGACCTTAAAACGTATCTTCTCCAAATTTATTTACCACTTTTCCATATTTGTACACGAATTTCACATTTTTTAATACAGGTAGCGTTCTCTAGTAACCAAAAGTTCAACTACACTGAAAAAGAAAATATCTATTTTACCAGTTGATTGATGAGGTCATGTTGGACCAATCAGAAACTAGAAAAACCGACGCTTTGGAGAAAAATCAAGATTTTGATTTCTAACCTAATTCTTTTAATTATTTTAGTGTTTATAATTAGTTTTTTATGAAGATTTTACTATAATTTATTTTTAAATGAATTGAAAATGGGTCGTCAGAAATCGTCACCAACAAAGAATAAGAATGATGGTCAAAGTTGGAGTTTACAACCGATCGGTTATATACCAGTACATAAGAAAAAACAGAAAAAACGACCTAAAACGAATCATTATAATGTTCTATTGGTGAAACAACAAAATAATCAGTATTATATAGGTGAATTGTGTATAGGTACAACAAATAATACATTACCAGAAACATGGACGACATGTAAGATTGATTTTTTAACAAAAACTGCCAAAAATGATGATTGTGATGAAACAGAATCAATTTCAATCGATCTAGATTCATTATCGATTATTGTTAAATTATTGATGGATTACGAATTCCTTAAAGGTATAATAATTGATTTGAATTGATGAAAAATTATTGCTATCTTTGTAGATTTGATCGTTTCGAAATTGTTCGAAATCGACATCAAATTGAGAGATAATGAAATCTTCTTCGATATATATTTCGCAACACTGCCCCTACGTAAATTCACCAAACGAATCGGTTCTTGTATTCAAATGTTGTTCTCTCTATTTTATGATTTTCCATTATATACAGAAGATGGTAATTTTGTTTTTATTATCAATTATGTTATTATTAATCGATTCCAACAAATTTTTAGAAGACGATGAGAATAAAATCAAAGAGAACAACAACGATATTATCAATTTATATAAAAATTTGAAGATTACGAGAGATAAAGAATCGAAAATTGAAGATAAAAATGTTCAACATTGGCGATTAAAGCCATCATTAAGACCATATCAGAAAAATGCAGTTCAATGGATGCTGCATAGAGAACAAAACTATTCTAAATCAGAAAGTCAGTTGTTTTATTCTTCATAGTTTTTATTAATTAAAATTTTCTTTATTCTAGACGAACTCCATCCTTTATATACTGCCGTAACTCTACAATCAGGTACAATTGTTTATTATGATAAATATACAGGTTATGTTGATTGTAATAAACCGATAATAACATCAACAAATAGCGGTAGTGGTATATTAGCTGATGAAATGGGTTTAGGTAAAACAGTTGAAGTATTATCATGTATTTTATTAAATCCAAAAATACCAGATTTACGTGATCGTAATGTAATATTAAAAAAATCACCAATTATTGAACGTATATCACGTAAACGTAAATCAATTGATAAAAACGATAATAATAATGATAAAAAAGAACAATTACAATTAATTGATGAACCAAAAAAACTTAAAGTACGATCTGATTGGGTCAAATCGAGTAGTAATAAAACACAAATGCGTATAGCATTAGAAAATTGGTATACTACATGTTTACAAGATGTTAATAAACGTACTGTAATTGATAAAGGGCCGAAAGTACAATGTGTTTGTGGTAATGATCGAAAAACAAATAATGTAACATGTATTGATTGTGGTAAAATACAACATGGTGATTGTCTTGGTTATAAATCATCATATGGTGATTATTATTGTCCACAATGTTGGATAAATCAACCATTAATTGAATCAAATGCAACATTAATTGTATCACCAATATCATTACGTACACAATGGTGTAATGAAATTTTGAAACATATAAATGGTGATTTTAAAATTTTAGTATATAGTGGTTCATCAATAACACCTGTTTATCCAATTAAATTAATTAATTATGATATTGTTATAACAACATATTGTGTATTGAAATCGGAATTTCGTTTAACAGAAAATGAAAAAATTTTAGATTTACGTCGACAAAAAAAATATTCAACATACGGTAGTCCATTATCAAGAATTAAATGGTGGCGTTTATGTTTAGATGAGGCACAAACAATTGAAGCACCAACAAATATTGTATCGGCTATGGCACAAAAATTAACCGCATATTATCGATGGGCCGTTACTGGTACACCAATATCGAAGAGTATTTCAGGTTGATTTTTGTTTATTTTGTTGAAAATTTTTATAGTTTAATCGATAAATTTTAGATTTATATGGTTTAATTGATTATTTACAAATTGAACCGTATAATGATGAAAATACATGGAAACATGTTCTATTACGGCCTTATTTGAAAGGTGATATTGAACCGATGTGCAAGTTTCTAGCACAAGTAATGTGGCGATCTTCGAAAATCGATATTATCGATCAGGTTCGATTAGAAATTATAATAAAATATAATAATAATTATTGTTTTTTTTCAAGATTAAAATACCGAAACAAACGATAGAAGAGCATTGGTTGGATTTTTCAGCAGTTGAACATTATTTCTACAAATGCGAACATAACTCTAATTGTAATGCTTTTTTGGAAAAAACCAATACTTATAAGGCTAATACAACACTTAAATCACTCGATAGAAAGACTTTAAAATCGGTAAATTACACAACAATATTTGTAATTTATTATAAATTAATTGTGTAATTTTTTTTAGTTATTGGCTCCGTTATTGTCATTACGTCAAGTTTGTAGTTATCCAAATTCATCGCGTACACGTTATTTGGCAACAAAAAAACCGGTAACATCAATGAAAGATCTATTAGAAGCTTTAATAATGAAAAATACAAATGAATGTGAAGAATATTTACGAATTATTATTAGTTCATTAAATGGTTTAGGTGGTATTTATTTATTATTTCAAAATCCTGTACAAGCTATTGATGAATATCGTAAAGTTTTACAATTACATAATCGATTTATTAATGAAGAAAAAGTGGCAAAATTAACAATTGATACATTACAAATTATCCATACAATGTATAATTTAAATGAAACATTAACA
Source organism: Stenodera caucasica (assembly GCA_037414795.1). Taxonomy (NCBI): domain Eukaryota; kingdom Metazoa; phylum Arthropoda; class Insecta; order Coleoptera; family Meloidae; genus Stenodera; species Stenodera caucasica. Next base: position 12,630 of record JAZBGZ010000942.1, on the reverse strand, counting down.
ATATTTCCCGATTTGGTTGTTGGACGTACATTACGTGATGAACATTTAACTAAAGATTATAAGGAATTGGAACAGAAATATATCAAGAAATTTATACAACAAGTAAATCTATCACTATTATTATAATATCATTGTAATCATTAAAACAAATGATTTGAAATTTCAGTCAATGATAGCCTATCAAGATTGTATAATGTTTTCGAATAATATCGACAATTTACAAGGTAGTTTTATATTGAAAGCTGGCCAATGGTATTGTGATTTATTAGACTGGATACAAATTCATGATTTTCAACAAGATTTACAATCGAGAATTATGAATGCTCATACTGCCGCCAATGTTGAATGCACTATAAAGTATTTACTATAATCTAAATTATTTTAATTATTATTATAATTTTTGTAAAGTTTAAGACATGAGAGAAATATGATGTATACGATAGCAACATGGGATGAGACAATTATTGAATTAAGAGATAAAACAATTGATGTTATATTCGATTTATTTCAACATTGTCCAGAAGATGAATTTAAAATAACAATAGCACAAGAAATTGTTGATAAAGCTACCGATTGTCATTTACGTCCAATTAAAACACATAATAAAAAACAAACAAATAAAAAAAAATGTCCATTATGTGATGCTAATGATCATTTAAAACGTTATGAATTGAAATTATTTTCAATGTCGAAACGTACAAAAAATTTCGAAGAAATGTCATTGAAAGGTAGCTGGAAACCAACATCTGAAGAATTAATATTTCGATGTAATTCTATTAATAATTAATCAATTGATTTAAATTAATTTTTTTTTAATTGATAATTATAGCATTATTGTCGCTTGGTAAAAGTAAACGTGTCAATCAAGATTGGATACGTGACGGTGATGTTCATACGCATTTATTGGATATAATAAAGAAAGAATTTAAAGAAATAAGGAAATTATGGACGTATTTAGATCAACAGATTTGTGCACAAGATGAATTGAATATGTGTAAAATACGTTTACGTGTTAAAGAACGTGAAACAGACGATAAAGATATGAAAAAAGTTAAATCATTATTGAAACGTCTCAACTATAATTTAGAGAATAAAGTCGAAACTATCAATCTATTAGATGAACACGAAGTAATTATTATTATTATTATTATTATTAATTGTATTTATGATAGAAATATTCGTTTTACAGTTGGATTATCAAAGAACTCTTCTGCAAAGTGAAGAACGTCATAATTTTGCTAAATTAGAGAAAACTTTAGGTATTAGAAATTATTTAGAAACTTTACGTCGCCAACAATATGAAGGACAAAATCCTGATCCATGTCCAATTTGTAAAAATTCCTTAGAACAACATTGGAGTATTATACCGTGTGGTCATAGTTATTGTTTAGAATGTATCCAATTACTTATAGGACAAGTAATTAATTTAAATCAACTTAATTATTTTTTAGTTAATTTTAAAAATTTTCAGACACACGGTCATCATGTTTTATGTTCGGTATGTCGTGCAAATCATTTAGTTACAGAAATTTCCTATATAAAATTAGGTGAACAACAACAACATTCAATTGATAATAATGATAATAATATAAAAGGGAATTTTTCAACGAAAATTGAAGCTGTTATAAATTTATTATTGAAATTACGTAATCATGATGAAAATATTAAAGTTTTAATATTTTCAAAATGGCTATCAGTACTCAATTATTTAAGAACAGCATTAACATTAAATGATATCACAAATATATCGATAACTAATGGTAATTTGGAGAAACAAATCGAAAAATTTAAAGTAATTATTAATATGTATAATTCTGTGAAACCTAATCTTGATCTTGATTGTTCGATTATTAGGAGAACTTTATTAAAAGTGCCGGATTCGATTATAAAGATGAGGATTAGGATTTCGATTGAATTTGTTTAAATTAATTGTGTAATTTCTAGGATCAAGATGAGAATATTACAGCTTTATTATTACCGATTCATTTAGGTTCGAAAGGTTTGAATTTAGTTGAAGCGACACATGTAATTTTAATTGAACCATTATTGAATCCCAGTGATGAATCTCAAGCAATTGGTCGAGTCCATCGTATTGGACAAACAAAGTAAATTATACGAAAACAAAAAACAAAAACTTTATATAATTAAATTTTATTTATTGTAGACCAACAGTTGTGCATAAATTTTTGATAAAAAATACAATTGAAGAAAGTATCCATAAAGCAACTAGTACGAATCAGGCTAATTGGGAAAAAAATAAAGTTACTTTACAACAATTGAATGATCTGTTTGCTAATACCGAAAATATTGCTTAAATTCTAAGTATAGTTTTTGAGCTGGATTTTATAATTAGGCAACCATCTTTTCTATCTCAATATTGGAAATTTAAAACTGGTCAAGCAGCTGTTCATAAATACGTAATAATATTTATTCCATTTTTATAGTATTGGTGTAATTTTTACGGTATTTTTCTTATCTACTTTTATATATATGTCATTTAACATTATATTAATGTAATAAATTGGTAGAAAAATCAGGGAAATTTCACAATTACAGGCAAATTATCCCCGATTTTCCATTTAATCCAAGTCCTTCTAACTGTAAAACAATGGCAAATCAAGTCTTGGATTTTATTATAGACAGCCAACGTATTTTTATTGTTTAAACAGGTCGTCGTACTTGAACTTGAAGCCATCTAGCTATTCATTTACAATACACCGGCGTGACTAAGCTGATCTTTATTGAAACAACCGCGTAAATTTTCATTTAAATTCAGGTAAATTTTGGGAATTATTTATAATTATAGCAATTATATTTATTAAATTTTAGAATTATGTCTGAATTGTTGGAATTGTTAGCAGCGACTAGCTGGTTTTGGACATTTTCAATCGGTTTTCTTCTATCGATTATTTTGACAATAACATCGCTATTTTGTCCGCAAATTTGGTGGATTGCAATTTTAACAATTTTATGGACAATTTACGATCGGAAAATTAGCGAGAATGGTGGCCGACCCATCAATTGGATACGACAATGGTCCTGGTGGGAATTAATGCGGAATTATTTCAACTATAAACTAATAACGGACCAAACTACAATTTTAAATCCTAAAACTAACTATTTATTCGCTTGTTTTCCGCATGGTATCCTCCCAATTGGTCCATTTGCCGGATTCGTTGGCGGTTATTATCAACAATATTTCCCAAAACATATCGCACATATAACCGTATTGAATATACAATTTTGGATGCCGATTTTACGTGAATTATTTTTATCGATTGGCGCCGTTTCTGTATCGGCTAAATCACTAAAATATTTATTGAATTCGAATAATGGCGGTGGTCGGATTGTATCAATTATGATTGGTGGTGCAGATGAAGCGGAATTTAGTAAATCGGGAATTAATAAAATTATTCTAAAGAAACGTAAAGGTTTCATTAAATTGGCATTACAAACGGGGGCATCTCTAGTGCCGGTTTATACATTCGGTGAAAATGATGTTTTTGAACAATTGAATTTTCCCGGTTTTCAATTAATTAAAAATCTTGTCAAGAAAACAACACAAA
>JAZBGZ010000941.1:0-15666 GCA_037414795.1 Stenodera caucasica | reverse complement strand
AGAATTTTGTGCGAATTTTCTTCTTGTTAAGTAGTGTTAATTATTAAGTTCTATTTTGTAAATTCTTCTAGAATATAAGCTTGAAAAACAAAAAAAAATGTATGAGGTTTTATTGAATAAAGTAATATTTAATATTGTTACTTGATTTGAGTGGTTTACAAAAAAATGCAATACAAGTAACCTAGATACATATAAACTAGCTGATTGATTTTCAATAAAATAGTAGGAATTTAACGAGGACAATTGAAAAAAATTAAAAAGAAAAATTTATTATAAATTGCTGAAACTTATATTCGAAAGTGAACAACTCAACTTATTAATCCAATAGTCAAATGAATAATAATTCTAATATAGGTAACATTAAGACCAACAACTAATACTACTAAGAAACAATATAAAAAAGAAATCATAACTAATTATTTGTATTCGAATATTGTAAAAATGTTTTATTTGTACTCAAACGTAATTTTTCCCTTATTTTAGATTTAGTTCCATTTTCATCAACAACAGGACGATGTTCTGGCAATTTCACTTTCTAAAAATAATCAATTCCAATTTGTTTAATAAATATTAATGATTGATGATTTCTACCTTTATCATAGAAGTTTGCGGATTATCACTTCCTTGTTGATTCAACTCATTGAAACGTTGACGTTCTTTCATACGGAAATCACGTCGTTGAGCTTTTGGTGCAACATCAAGTGAACGTAAAATTTTATTTTTCACAACATATTCATTTGGATTATACGTTGGTACATATTCCTATAAAACAAAAAATAATTTCAATTATATAATTGAATTATAAATTGATTCATTAAAGTACATTATCCCAATTTTCTTCAGTTTCAACAGGAATGTTTGGTATCGGATATTTGGTTTCAGCTTCACATTGCTCGTAAAGTTGTGCTTCTATGAATTTTCGATCACCACAAATTTGATGATGATACTGAAAATGTTTATACATTGTTTTTTATTACAATAATTATTTTGATTGATCATACTTGAAGTTCTGGTTCTGGTATAATATGGGTTGCATTGAATTTGCATGTCATCATTTTTTGTGGGCCATTATTTCTAGCACATTTCACTAAATGAAACTGCATTCGAGCACGGCTAATTCTATGTGCTTTATCGTAGGGACAAGTGACAATTTCTGCAGGACTATAAATAAAATATCATTAATATCTATCAATAATTATAATAAAATGTTCATTAACAACTTACTCAACGTAATTTTCCATAACTTTTTCTTATCTAAAAACAAACGGTCAATCTTGATAATTTTCTGTTACAATACGAGGGTATGTTTTGAATATTTATGTATAAATAAGGTATTTTATCTTTTCTTAGATTATTTTTATTTATAAACAAATCAAAATTGTTAAAAATGACACAAAAATAAAATTTACAAGTCAAAACAAGAATAAATTAATGATGCGTAATAAATGTTGGCCGATTTGGTCCAATCAAACAAGTTCTACCGCCATCAATCTTTAATTATTACCAACATAAAAAAAATAACCGAAACTGTCAAATTGCAGTAGCGGTACAAAGCAAATTCAAGCGTTTTTAAACATCTATGTATTATCTAATTAAATTAACATACTTTCGGAAAAAACAACAAAGAAATAATTCAGATTCTTCATCAAATTAATTAATTATTCTGAATAATCTAAAAATATTGTACAAAGCTGGTATTATTGGGACGTCTAACAGGATTACCAACAAAATAGTTTTAACCTCAATAAATTTGAGGTTAAAATTTCTCTGTTATTATTTTTTCAATTTTACTTTTTTAAAAATGTCGTTATTAATTGGTTGGAAATATGCGGCATTTATCGGAGGACTGGTTGGTGCTATTACAATAACAATATATCCTATTGTGATTGATCCAATGATAAATACAGAAAAATATAGTAAGAATTGTTAGCTCTAATGTTCCATGAATACATCGGTTATTTTTAGAAAAAATCCAAGAAAAAACTCGTGCCGGTATTTCACAGGAACATATTCAACCAGGAAGTACAAAAACAACAAATTGCTCAAATAGAATTAATATTAAAATTATATATTTTTAGATATGAAAGTGTGGTCAGATCCGTTCGATCGAAAGAATTAAGTCATGTATTATAGCTGTTATTAATAATTAGAATAAATAATATACGTAGCACACATTATAAAATAAAATTGTATTAATTTTCATTACATTTAAGAAAATTACAGCCAATATGCATCGTCACCATCATCTTCTACATTAACAAAAACATCAAAAGCATCACGATAACAATTGCCATCGAGATTGAATATATATCTATGGAAAGTACCATCCAGACATGTTACTATAATGAGAAAAAGAGTCATTTTCAACTAAAGATAATTAAATAAAACAATACCAATCACTGAATTATTTAAAGTGAAAGCACAAATACAGGGTTTTTCAGGCGGTACAGTAAATGTTGCAAAAGCCCATTGTGAATCACAGTACCCTCCTAAAATTCTCGTTTTAGATATTCTAAAGAACCACAAAATTAATAAATAATTCAAACACTCAAGAGAATTAGGAACTTACAACATTCGTTTATTCAATTCTGTATTTTTCAATGCAAAAATATGAATTGTGCCCTTATCACTCGAACAGCATAAATAATCTGAATTCTTACTGAAATTAAGACTAATTTTTTTTTTATAATTATAGTCAAAATAAATGACAATTTCAATGATTTACCAATAGATAGAAGCTGGATCTGTACCTCTCCGTAACTCCAATAATTGTTGTCTAGTTGCTACATCCCATATTCTAATTAACGTACCTTGAACTGAAGCTGTTGCTAATTGAGTGGCTTGTGGATTTAATGCTAAACATGCTAATTCACCAAGATGAGCATTCAAACGAACAGGTGGACGAGACATACTTATTTCAATACAAGATAGATCCTAAAAGATAAATTTTTTTCCATCTAAATAAACTTAATTATAAATCAAATATTATATACGAACTAGAATTTCTACAGTGCCGGTTTTATATCCTGGAAAAATTAAAATTTCCCTTTCACAAGTTTCTGATGAGCTTAGTTCTAATAGACCACGAGGATTTTGAATCGTATTGATCGAATATAATTTTTGCGTTGGTACGAGATATGAATAAATATGAATTTCTTTTAAAAGTGCCACAGCTAATCTAATGGAAAATCGTTTAGTTTTAATTTTGTTAAAACAATAAATCAAGAAACTTACTTATCTTTTCTGGCACGTATTGCACGAATTGATGATGGAAAAGTAATTTCTAGGACAGTTTTTCTTTCAGCATTATCAAAAATTAATAATATATTATCGGAATATTTGGGTCTAGATCCACCTGATACAATAGCGAGAAGATTTGATGTTGTCAAAATCTCACATTTAGTAACACTACCAAAATAAGAAATATCTGGAATTATTCAAATTTCAATATTAAAAGAATAAATAACGAGAACGAAAAAGAAACTGTACTGTACCATAATGTGATTTTTCTAATAAAGGATCAACATTAAATATTTTCAACCCAGTCTCTAATGAACAAAGGAAACAATCTGGAATTACAAGAATTGAAATAGCTTCAACAACACGAATGTTGAGATTTACCGTGATCTTGACTAAATCGTAAATTATTTATTATTTGCCTATCGCAATCCATTTTTAAAAATTTAAATGCGTAAATTCTTGCCTATCTACAACTTGTACATTGACTTTCTTATAATTACAATATATATTTAAAAATTATTATTCTTGATAGTAATCAGTTAATAATTAATCATGGAAAAATTAAAAATTTAAAGAAATTCACTGGAAAATAAGATACTCAATTGTTTGGAAATGACAAGAAAAACAACAAAGCATGCCATAACATTAAATATGCGCATACCTAAATTTGACGCAAGCGTATTTAGATATCAATTTAAAGGCTCGTCTCCACGAAAACCAATTACTAAATAAGTGAAAGCAACTACACAGAAAGTTGAATTTTCCGAAATTCAATATTGTCGAAATATTTAAATTTTGATAAATTTTCAATTGAGATTGTTTTATTCGAAGATAATGGAATATATCGAAAGATTTTTTAAGAAAAAAATTGTCGTGCGACACTGGATGGCAACTGCCGACGACATCTTGAGGAAAGATTTGAAACTTCAAACACAAACAAATCGTGAAAATGGCCGAGTTTAGTGGATGGACTGATGAAAAAATTGTTCAACTAACAAATGAAGAAACACGTCTGCCTGCTTTGAAAGAAATGAAAGAACATCTTGAATCAATACCACGTACGGAAGTTTCACGTACAGCAAATTCTCTACGATTACCTTTAATATTTGATTGTTTAAATGATTCAAATAAGTAAGTTAACCCCAAAAGTGCTGTGTTAATATAGACATATTTAATATGATGTATTTTTGTTTTAGTGAACAAATTGATGTAGCGTGTGATGTATTAACAATTTGCATGGATAATTTGAATTTAGGTGAAACTACAAATAAATATAGTGTTTTTTTGGAAAGAGCCTTAAATCATCCTGTTGCTGCTGTTAAATTGATGGCATTAAAAGAAATTAAGAAAAACGTTGATAATGATGATATATTAATTGATTTATGCAAAAAACGATCATTAATTGATAATATTATCAAATGTATTGGTGATAAAGATTTAGAAGTTGCTAACAAAGCATCAGATATCTTAACAGTTTTGGGTATTTCGAGTACTGGTATCAAATATTTGATACATACTGATGGTTTGAATATTATACATCAAACAATAGCAATAAATGAAATTGCTAAATTACGTATCTATGATGTATTAATTCGTATTAGTTGTCAATCAGAATCGAATTTCTCAATACTAAAATCAACTGGTTTATTAACACAAATTGTAACAGAATTGGAAAATAATGATGTTTTATTAAGACTGAATGTAATTGAACTATTAACAAATTTCACTGAATGCAAACATGGTTACGATTTTTTGGAAAAATCTGAAGTTATGAAATTATTAGTAATGATGTTGGGGGAAGATGATTCAATACAAGCACAATTATGTGAACCTGGTAATTATTAAATGATGAATTCAATATAAATAAATTGATGATTTAATTTTGGCTCTATTTAAGGAATTTTAAAATTTTTTGGTAACATGGCTCATTTTAAACCGCTTCAAGTTTTATCTAAATATCCGTATCTTGTCAAACGATTATTCGATAATTTGGAAGATTCTGATTTTACTGTTGTTGGTATATCACTAGATACATTTGGCTATATTGGACTAACAAATGAAGGAAAAGTTGCATTGGATGCCTTAGGTAATTTTTATTAAATAATAATTTTTTCAGAATTATTAATTACAATGATCAATTAGGTTCTAGAACTGATAACGCAATTAGATCTATTTCACAAAGATTAGCATCGCTTCCAACTGAAACTAAAGTACGTGCTTTAAATTGTTTAGAAAATCTATTTCTAATAATTGAATACAATATGCAAATTGCTTCAATAATAAGAAAATGGTTCAATTTATTAGATGATCAGCCAATTGATTTAATATGGAATTATGCGAAAAATCCATTTTCAGAATTTCGTTTGGCAAGTTTTGGTGTTTTATTAGCTATAGCAAAACAACCATGGGGACAGGAGACTATCAAAAACACACCAGGTTAATATATTAGTCGATTTTCAATTATTGTTCATATATAGGCATTTAACAAAAACATTGTTACAGGTTTGATTGAATTTCTTTTGGATCGTAATATTGAAACAATTAAAGAATGTAAAGAAATCAAATACAATATTGTTAAAGCTTTAGCGAATAGTTTAGTATTTGATGATTTGATGTTGAAGCGATTACAGAACTTTGTTAAAGAAGGTCCATTTTATGTCCAAACAGTTGCTGAAGTTACTACTGAAAGTAATGAGTGATTGTGAAACATAAATATATTAATAATATTTTATACTGATGAATGAAAATATAAATATATACATATATAAAATCATTATTATTCATTTATTTATTTATATTATAAAATATTTTATTATTATATCATAATTATATTTATAAAATTGTTTTTATGTGGTTGTTTGTATTTGGATGGAATGAGAACAGTTAAAATTTTCGATTTCTTATCAGGAGCACATGAATGGGAAGAGGTATTTGAATATAATATTAAGCGCGAACGCCTGATACTGCTACAATGCCATCTACTTTTCAATAGCCCAACTAAATGAGATAAAATATTACAGTAATCTGGAAAGGTGAGTGAGATGGAAATATTATCTCATCTCATCACTCATGCCTACATTCATTGGCTGCTGGATTGTGAAATAGATATACTTCTAACTCTCTCTGATTCCAAAAAATTCTTGGGAAATTTGGGGGCTCAGGAGTACCAGCCTAATTAATAGTTCGTGAATTAATGTATAGATATCACTTTCAATTTTTGGCAAAATTTTTGAAAAATTGATAATACATAGATTAAATATATAATTTAGTATTGAGCTCTATATTAATTTAAAATAAAATAAATCGCTTCTACACAGCGATTACATAAGTTATGAAATATCTAGCATTTCATTTTATCTGTTCACTAATTATTTTAAACTTCAATAACAGAAATGAATAAAAAAAAATATCAAGGTCATATTATGGTTTATTTAAATCGTTTTAAATTGTATGCGCATTACATACTTTATATTTTTATCGAACAAAGATAATAGCTTTTATACGTTAATTGGTAAGAATCTACTACTAATTTCTACCGGCGATTTGTCTTAGGAACGGTCATCAAGAGAGTGGGTGTGTAAATTTGATCTTGAAGATTTAACAAGAATTTTATGATGTTACGATTAATTAATAAAACTATCAGAACGGTACAAAAATGCAATTTCTCTGCTAAGGCTGTACCGGCGCCCCAAGAAAATCCCAATGTGATGTACACGGGGGTGAGTTTGTTTTCAAATTTTAATTGATATATTTATTTATTAGTTTTGGAAAAGTTGATGGTTATTCGAACAATCTAATTAAATCAATTTTTATCTCGATATAAAAAGAGATTTGATTTTGTGTTTATTTTATTATTCACTATAATCAAGAATTTATTTTTTACATGAAATTTATGACTTAAGTATATTTATTTATGGTTCAGATAAAAATACTTATAAATCATTATTGCCAATTACAGAACTAATATTAAATTATAATTAAACCCTCATAGAAATATAAAATAACAATTTTTTATTGAAACATATTTCATTTTACTTATAGATTTCTCAAGTATTAGTAAAATAATTATTAGCATGTTTCCATTGTTCCCATCTCTAGTAGAGATAACCAATAATTTGACCTATAACCTCTTATTTTGTAGCTATTAAAGGAATAGGAAAAAAACTGAAATTTCGAAGTAATAATGATAGAGCAGAAATGATGTCTCATAATTATCATTATTTGTGAATTTTATTATAATTGTTTACTTTCCAAATAGATACTTGAGTTGAATTTCGCTTAATCAGTACATTAATTGAATAACTAATTAATTAATTTGATTTCTAGATTTTTATCAATAATGAATGGCATAAATCGAAATCGGGTGCAACATTTCCAACAATAAATCCAACAACTGGTGAAGTAATTGCTGAAATTCAACAAGGCGGTAAAGATGATATTGATTTGGCCGTGGATGCAGCCCATAATGCCTTCCGTTTTAATTCACCATGGCGAAAAATGGATGCATCCGAACGTGGACATTTATTAAATAAATTAGCCGATTTAATCGAACGTGATGCCGGATATATCGCTGTAAATAATTCCAAATCAATTTGATTAGCAATTAATTAATTTAATTTAATTTTAATAGAGTTTGGAAACTTTAGATAATGGTAAACCATATTATGTTGCTTATCCGGTAGATGTCAGGAATAGCATTAAAGTATTGCGTTATATGGCCGGTTGGGCTGATAAGAATCATGGTAAAGTGATACCATTAGATGGTAATTTCATGTGTTATACTCGTCATGAACCTGTCGGTGTATGCGGCCAAATTATACCATGGAATTTCCCATTATTGATGATGGCGTGGAAAATTGGACCGGCTCTAAGTATGGGCAATACAGTTATATTAAAACCAGCTGAACAAACACCATTAACAGCATTATACGTTGCTCAATTGGCGAAAGAGGCCGGTTTTCCAGCCGGTGTACTGAATGTTGTACCTGGTCAAGGTGATGCCGGGGCTGCTTTATGTCAAAATCTTAAAGTTGATAAGATTGCATTTACCGGATCGACTGAGGTCGGTTTGAAAATCCAACAACAATCAGGAATTGGTCGTTTGAAACGTACAACATTAGAATTGGGTGGTAAAAGTCCAAATATTATATTGGCCGATTCGAATATTGAGTATGCTGTTGAACAAGCCCATTCAGCATTGTTCTTTAATCAAGGACAAGTATGTTGTGCTGGTTCACGTACGTTTGTGGAAGAACAAATTTACGATGAATTCGTTGAACGGTCAGTGGAACGTGCGAAAAAACGTTTAGTTGGTAATCCATTTGATCCAAAAACAGAACAAGGACCACAAGTCAATCAAGAACAAATGGAAAAGATCTTAGAATTAGTTGAAGCCGGGGTACGTGATGGAGCTAAATTATTAATTGGCGGTAAACGTCATGGTGAACAAGGCTATTTTGTACAACCGACAGTCTTCAGTCATGTTGAAGATCATCATATAATTGCTAAAGAAGAAGTAAAATCATTCCGATTCTTGATAGATACGAAATTAATTGAAATAAATTATTTTCTAGATATTCGGTCCTGTACAACAATTGATCCGGTTTAAAGATTTGGATGAAATTATTGAACGTGCCAATAATACAAATTATGGTTTAGCGGCAGCTGTTTTTTCAAAAGATTTAGATAAAGTCAATTATTTAACACAAGGTATACGTGCTGGTACTATTTGGGTTAATACATATAATATTTTGGGTGCTCATACTCCATTTGGTGGTTTCAAAGATTCCGGACATGGTAGAGAAATGGGCGCATATGGACTAAATCAATATGTTGAAGTTAAAAGTATTATTACAGCTGTTGCATCTAAAAATTCATAAATATGGTTATTATAATCGATTCTTGTTTAAGAAATTCTTCTCAAATGAATATTTTTATAATAAGTAAAAGATACTGAATAAATATAAGTACATACATACGTTTTTAATTCTCGTTTAATTTCTTTACTATTACTATCATCTGGCCAGTCAGCCATTTTGATTAACATTACGATCTCACAAAATGGCATAAATTCAATAATATAAAAAGAACACATATTCTAATTGATTGATGTATTATTTTCGCATGTACTGTGTAATTTTATGGATTTGTTCCACAATAGCTGGCATAACAGCTGTCACTGATGAATCAATTAAACATTGAATATATTGTACAGCTTCCTCTTCAGTTGATTCCAATCGGAATTTATCTTGGACTTTTTTAACAGCCTTATCCGGTTCTAGTGCGATATCCGGTACACTTGCATCCACCATTAATGAGAATAGATTTAACATTAAATTTGCATGTCTATAAAAACAAAACAAAAATTACATAATTTTTTTAAATCGAGTTATGTTGTATTCATTATTTATAATTATAGTTATAATATATGTTCAATTGTTGTAATTTTACTTACCGTCTTAAATGTAAAAAAGCTGTGTAGCATTGTTTGCGAAATTCTTGATAATGTTCCGAATTAACACCACCCATCGCTTCAACCATTTCTTTACTCAATTTCATTGATGGTGGTAATGGTTTAGGATCTCTACCTAATATATAACCAAAATCAATGTGGAATAATTTACCACATGTTGTTAATAATAAATTATCTAAATGTCGATCACCAACACCTAATAAATATGTTATAACACAATAACCAGCACAAGAACGTACATAAGTATCCATAATATCCGGTGCTATACCATATGGTCCATTCTCTTGTGGATGATATTTACGGAAAAAATTATGTATACTACCATCAGCAGCGACAGCTTCAGCAACACTAACACTATCAATAAATTGTACAAAACCATGTTTTGTACTTGTAGCTAATACACGATATGGTGTTAATTTTAAATCTAAATTTTCCTTCCTTAAAACATTATCCATTAATTGTATCATTTGTAAAATTAATTGATCTTGTCGTAAATCATCGCCATGTTTAAATATAGCAAGATATTCTGAATTATCAATTGTTAAAAAATGTAATTTTGACGGCATTAATGCTGATTTAAATAGACTTGTTTTTTCCGGTATTATACCTCTAATAATAACTCCTGGATCTAATGGAAATGGTATTGGTTCGAAATTACTAAAATCAAATTTAAATTGTGCTGAATCAGATAATAATTGTTGTAATTTTTCTGTTTTCTTTTTACGATTGCCACTTTCTCTCAATACAGTTTTAACTAATTTCACTAGATTATCAATGAATTTTTGTTGCATTGTTAACATTGTACGACGTTTTTGCATTTCAACTGTACCTCTAGCTAATGTCTGCGAAAATGTCTTCATTACAGTCAAATACATTTCGCGTACTTCTATCTAAAATTAAAAATAATTTCAATAAAAATGCAAACACAAAACAATTGACTTACACTCTGTTTAATTGATGGTTCTTGATCTTCACACTCAATTAATAAATACCAATAGAAATAATTAGCTAATGTTGTATTTTTTGATGTTCGTTCAATTAAAAATGAAGCCAAGTCTTGATTATTATTTAATGAATTATTTATTATTGTTGCTGTTGTTTTTGTTGAATTTTCATAATTTTGTTCTTGTTGTTGTTGGGATGTATTTTGTAAAATATTTTCTTGTAAATTCTCTGTAAGATTATCTATATTCCCATTATTATTATCAACATTATTATTATTAAATGATGATGTTAATGATGACGGTTCAAGATAATTACTGGAACTTATAGAATGATGACTTAATAGTGTATCATTTGTTACAGTACTTGTAGTAGTTGTGCTATCACGACTGTCATTTTTCTCCAATTGATTTTCTTTATTATTATTAGTATCATTATTATTAATTGGTGATAAACGTCTATAGATTTCTTGTATATCATTGAAATTTTCATATTTTAATGCTTGAACTAATTGCGGTAAATATAATAAAATATCATCATCTGGTGCTTGTTGTAAACGTGAAACAGCATAACGACGTACTGCTGGATGTTTGAAATTTGGACTTAATAATTCTAATGCATCATCAATATCCATTAATGCCCATTTATTGATCATATTTATGGCTTGATCAACTTCAATTTGTTGTGTCCAATTTATACATTTCAAAAATTTCGTTAATGCCTTCTTTTGATTTGATAAATAAAATCTAAATGTCCATACAATATCTTGTTCTTTGTTTAATAATTGTTTTGTTGGTGGATATAAAACAATATTATTTAATTTATCACGTATTGTCGCATTCGGTTTTGCATCTTTATCAACATAACCACTACGTAAAGAACGGGCCAATGTATAATGTTTGGTTTCAACTAAATTCTCCTGTTGTTTTCGAAAAAAAACAATTTTAAAATTAAAAAATTAATAAAAAAACAATTAAAACAACACATTTTTCTATAATAGACAATAAATATAATTTGAATTGAATCCATAGAAAAATGCAGCAGTAATAATATAATTTAATTACATAAACGATTATTTTACCTGTTTAATTTCTTGATCAGGTACAGTAACAACATCAGTTTGTGCACGAAATGAATGAATTTCTTCACCATTCTCTTCAAAATAAACAACATGATGTTGTATACCATCAACGGAAATTTCAGGAAATTCAATCATCAAAAACATATAATCAGATGAACATTTATAATCATTATTAACCAAACCCCATTCTCTAAATAATAACCGATCTAACCAATCAATTTTTGTCATATGTCCATTACGATGTTTTTTAATCAATTTCGTTAAACGTTGTATTTGATCTTTATCAATACCTTTAGTTTTACCAGGTGTTGTAGTTTTCAAATTACCATCAGCTTTACGATTTAGAAATACTCTCAAATCGATCATACCTTCACGAAATAAACCATATTTACTAAATAACGATATTGTTGTACCACCAACTGGATATTGCTTATTTGGTCCAATACAATCATAGATTGTTAATGCTAATTGTGATGTTCTTGGTAAATCACAAAATTGTACAGGTAGAGTTAACCATTCATTCCAACTAGAATAATTCAAATTTGAATTTCAATAAAATAATATTGAAAGATGTAAAAATCACCTCCATCTAGATGTAAACGATTTATAAGATGTTGAAACGGGCAACGATAATGCTTGATTCTGATCAAATATTTGACATTCAACTTTCAAATCGGAACAACCCTCCTGACTTAAGCCAGAATATTTTAATATTGGATCATTCAATAATACATCATATTCTAATTTTTGACGAACACCTTCTAATGTACCTCTAGAATTAATTATTGTTTTTAATAAGAAAAAAGACAAAAAAAAATTAACCTTACATTTTCACCTGAATACGGTTAGTTAAAGATGAACTGTATACGAAATGAAACTTATCATTCAACTGCTGCTCCATTTTCTTGATTAATCAACTAATAACAATACATATTTGTTTAAATTGGGAATTTATTCAATATTCTTTATTGTTATTGTTTTATCTGATTATTTTTCAACTGACATATGTCACAACTGAAGGCGACATCTGACGGTACTTCTTATAAAACACAATGAATACATTCAGAGCCAAAACCTTATGTCGTTTTGTCTTGAATTTTTAATTATCATCTCATAAACTTCAATGACGCATCTCAACTATTTATTATTAATCCATCACATATTTGTAGTAATACAATTGACATAATTAGTTATATATGAAGAAGACATGAAAGTTTTCATTATTTCACTCAACGTATGCAACCAATTATACACTTATGTATAGACTAATGCAAAATCATGTATTATTGATATTTTTTGGTTATTTTTTCACTTTTGAAGAAGTTTCAAGCATTAGAAATATTTAGAATTAGATTTCTTATCACCATTCACAAATTTAATACGCTTCAATTCGAAAGAAAGGAGCCTTGTTTTTGATAAGTCATTAATGTGAGGTTATGTATCCAACAATTTGTTTTTAACTGTTGTATTTCTATAATTTTGAGTTAAAAATCAAATAATTTGTATAGAAAATGCAACGCCAATTAGATGATGATGGTATTGAACCGTTAAATAAAAATAAAAGACGATGTCCACAACATTTGGATGATGATTCTTGTCAAATAATGGTGTAGTATTGAATTATAAGTTAGAAACAAAACTGTAATTATAGATGAACTATTTATAGGTTGATAATTCTGAAAATGTTTTGAATATTCTGCATAAATTATATCAAGAGAAATTAATGTCTGATGTTTGTTTAATTGTTGGTAATCGTGAACATTCAGCACACCGATTAATACTTTGTGCTTCCAGTGATGTATTTCAAGTATATAATTTATTTTAATTGATCCAATCAAACAATTGACTTGATAATGAATTTTAGGCGATGTTAATGCATCCTGAATGGTCTGAATGGCATGAAAGTCGTGTTGAATTACAAGAACTTTTACCAGAATGTGAGAAAGTTTTCCATCTATTTCTAGAATATTTTTATACTGGTAAAATATTAATAACACATACGAATGTTATGCCAATATTAGCATTAGCTGACAAATATATAGTTAAGGGTCTATCACGTTTATGCGTTGATTATATGTGTAAACATGTGCCGCATGCAGCATTTCATAATCAATTATTTCTTTGGTTACAATATTCAGTGGTTTGTGGTCATTTAGATGTGGCTTTAAAATGTGAGAATTATATAAAATGGAATTTCGAATCAATAGCAAATACACCAGATTTCAATAACATTGATATTGATTTGTTCACAAAAATTCTGCAACAGAACGATATAGTTGTTTATAATGAAATGGTCTTGTATAATTGTGTTGTCAGATGGTTGGATTTACAGAAAATCAAATTATTAGAATTAAATCAAAATGATGGTAAAAATTCGATTAATGAAAAATTTCAAGAATTAGTTGAGAACATAATGAAATACATCCGATTTCCAATGATGACACCATTTGAATTGGCTCAATTATTATTATCACCGTTGATAAAACAATATAAAGATTTCTTCGTTGATCGTATGGCAATCGGTATGATTTATCATTCTGGTAAATTGGAACAAATTAAAAACTTATGTAAAACAACAAATGGTAAATTATTATTCATACCACGTCTATATACATCCGATACTTATAGTGCAATATTATCAATTGAAAATTTCTCAAATTTACCCAGTTATCATACGAGTACGTTTCTATTCTCATCACATATGTCAACAGCTGATTGTAATTCGGATCAATCAATCACCGATTGGGTTGTTGATTTATATCCAAAAGGTGTGTGGTTTCGTAAATGTTCATTAATTGTGTGGCAAGGTACTTTAGAAGTACCAGAAGAGATTATACGAACTGTACGTTTATCGTTAACTTGTAGACAATTATTGAATGAAACGATACGTGTTAAAGTGGCTATATTAATTTATGGTATACAAGGAGGTGTTGAACATGTTATGGAAATACGCGAGAAAATCCATCAATTCAATGCGGATGATCGCGTGTTAAATATTGATAATTTAATACCTTTTCATGAATTAAATACAACTATTTCAATGCAAAATTATAAAAGTCCATATTTAATCGGACAAAATCGTGATGAATTAAAGTTGAATATTGTTATTACAGCATTGAATAATTATAATTTTAATTAATCTCACTTTAACAATCAACGAGGTTAATATTGTTCACTTATTTTATTCAAAAAATACTCTATTGTAATATTTCCAAATAAATTCATATTTTCATTAATGTAGTTATCTATTTGAATTCTAATGAACACCCCAGACTTCTTCAAAGGTTGAACATAATTTCGTGCATGTTAATGCCGCCGATAATGGATAATTACTAATCGAAATGGTGTCTTCAACATAATCAACATCAATGCTGCCTCGAGCCATTGCTCCAACAACTACAACAACGGGTTCTTCGCTATTTTGTTCCAATAATTTACTACATTTCACCAATTTATTAGAACTAAATGATGTACCATATTTAATTACACCAACAGGTAGATGATCTGTTATGGGATTTTTGATAACTTTCAATAATTTTGGACCATTTTCAGCTCTAATTGAATATTTATGAAGTAACTGAACTGAAATATACAACAAAAATTAAAATGTATCGAAATAATAAAACGAAAACGAACCCATTAAACCAGCAAATCTTTTAAATGTTCTTGGTATGCGAGTTTGTGGATGTATTTCAATTAGAACATTATTGGCTGTATGTACATAAACTTGTAATAGACCAGCTCGATTTAACGGACTGTCTAATAACATTAAAAGACATTGATGGACAATATCAGGTCGACATAGGCCCGGTTGACGATTATCTTTTTTCAAAATATTCACATGATCATCACAATTTAATAATTCAAATTTATTTCCGACCTGTAATATCATGAAAATGATCATTTCTACGTTATTTTTGTTAATATATAT
>JAZBGZ010000938.1:0-25594 GCA_037414795.1 Stenodera caucasica | reverse complement strand
TTTCCCACAACCAAAATAATTCAAATCTAGTGACAAGTGACATTTTGACTGTATTCACAGATTTTCCTCAATTTTAACAGTGAAATCTCAATTAAAACATGAAATTCGGTAAGTAATTCTCATTTTACTTATTCGCGAATTTTCACATTCAGAAATGGTTTTATTGTGGGCATTTTTTCCGTCTATTTTCTATTTTTTCTCGAATCGGGAATTTTGACAGCAAAAGCTCAATTTTTGACAGTTCCTTATTTTGGGCCTCTATTCTCCTTGTTCTTCTATCGGTGCGAATCCCAAAAGTTTTTCAAAAATTTCCTCCCCAAAACAAATTTTGAATAATAAATGACACTTCATTTTCACAGTGAATATTTTCTATAGGTCATTGGGATAAGTAATTTTTTGCAAAGCTCATCATATTTTGCCATCTTCAGAAATGATAATTTTTTATTTTGGGCATTTGATTTTTTTCTCAGACATATCAACTACAAGAATCAAATTTTTGGTCGTTGAAAGCTAGGTTGAGTTTCTGTTATTAAAAATTTGCTGTCAGTTTGGAGAAACATGATTTCTATCGGGGGGTGGAAATTTGCCGGAATTTTACAATATTTATTACAACCGTAACTAGTAATTAAATTGATAATTCAAAGCTTTATTATAAAATCGTGTGCCTAATTGCTCTAAGAAGGAGAAAAAGATAAAAAAATAATAGTCGTTGACATATTTTATTAATACTTTAATTACAAACTCCAATGAAATTGTCTAGATTATTTACTATAAGTATTGTATTGAAGTTGTTTTCCCCTTATATATATATTTTTTTGTTTCTCGTGAAAAATTAACCGATAAGGGTGGAAATCGTCTGTTAGAATCGAGTGGACAAGAAAATGTCTAGTCTCCACCCTATGGCCAAGCCCTTGAAAAAAAAAATCAATATACTCTCTGAATCCAGCAAAATAATAATAAAAAAAAATTATGTGAAAGATTCCATCATCATTTTAGACGTGTCTCAAGGCCCTACCATCGATTATCTCGATATTATGGAAAATTTTGATGTTTGTAGTCCTGGAATTTCCCCAAAAAAAACCTTTTCGGCTTCTATTCTCAATTCAAGACAAAAAAAAAATTTAACCTGCTACAAATTTTGGGAATTTGCCAATTCATAATAACAATATTAAATGCACAACAATTTTTAAGGTCGAGCAAAAATTCCAAGATATCTCCTTTGTAGCTCGCTGATAACAAGCCTTTGAACAACATGGCAATTTTGTGAGTTGTAACGTATATTTTTTCGGGGAAATTGTTTTTTTTCGGTAATCTTATCTTGATTTAGAATAATTGTTGAGTCTTCCACTTAAATTGTCGAATAACACAGATCAATATTTAAGTTACACCGGCACCGCCCTCAGTATTATATTTTCTCCAATATCATTACACGACAATATCGTTCGGAAATAGTCGCGTGTTTCTTTTATCTCTCCACCAGACACAAATTCAGCTTTTTTTTTATTTATTTGTTTTTTTTTTCCCCGATAAACAATATTGCAGTCCACTTTATACGATTAAAATGAATTGAATTATTGAAATTATTTATTTGGGAAATATTCCAAGTGCCTTCACTGCTAAAAACGAAACGAAATTGATCAAATTCTAAATTAGTTGATAACAGATGATGATGAACAATTGAAAATGGGATTTATCATCGAAAAACAACAGAGGGTGAGTAAATAAATTTTTTATATAACCCTTCTTTTTTCGCTTTGCAATCGGAGCCTCACAATTCTCATCTTATCAATCGATTGCATTAGGGGAATTGATATCTTATCATTATAATCACACTTTTTTATCAATTGTCATTTCATATTTCCTTACATTTCTAAAATTAACCGTTGGTTCTACGATTTTAAAACAATCTGTTTTTATAGTGAGTTCAATAAAATTGAATATTATTGTAAAAATTGAGGTCCTCTCTGCTCAAATCAACTATAAATCGGCTTTGACGTCATCAATATTAATGAATATTGACCGGATATTTTTCGTATCCTTGAAATTGCGAGATTGATTTAACAAATTTCATAATAGAGATGGGTCATCTGATGTTTTATCTCACGAAAATATAGCAAAAAGCATGAATAAGCATAATAATATAATCAAGTTTCGAGCTTTTTGTCCAGAGCGCCAAAAGCTCTAGTAGGCTTCAGATCGAGCATGCTCGACAAGCATTGATTTCAACACAGTCACTCTGCTTGTCAAGCATGTTTGACAGTCTGTGGATCACTTAAAATTTCATGAGCTTTCGATAATTGGGAGGCTTCGAAAGAAGCATAGGGAATTAGAAAAACTTTTGGGAACTGTCACAGCTCTATTCAATTTCACATAAATAATCAATAATAAGAGCTTGAAAGGCGCAAAAAATGTAGCCTTTACAAAAACTTTTGGCAACTCATAAATAATTGTTTCTCAGTTCTTTAGTAGAGTTCCATTTTTGTATAATCAATAATTCAGATAAGATTGAGTAGTTGATAATATTACTACCTATGCTAATTTTGATAATATGATCAGTCTAATGTTCAAATTCATGGTCAATTTCTCATAAGTATACATAAATTATATCAAAAAAAAGAGGTCATATCAAAAAATTTTACTATAATGAATCAATGTTAGAAATAATTTTGATTTGTTCCAGATATGGCAAACTTCATCTTGGCGAAAACGATCAGCAATATTTTGCTTAATTATAGCTACATTTATCTATACTTATTATATTTTATCGAATACATCACTTAATGTCAGTTCTTCGCTTTCCAAAGGTGATTATTCACAAAAGAAATTTGAAATTCGCGCCTAGAATTACCTAAAATGGTAGCTAATAAATAAGCTTTCCATAGCCAACTATGACTAAAAGTTTTATGATTGATGGCAAAGGCAATATACATATAAAGTTGGCTATGGAAGAACAACTAGATTATAAAATTCACGCGCGAATTTCAAATCGTGATTGAAATTGTAAATAATTCTTATTCTATTTCAGCACAAAATTTTCTTGTCCCTTTAACTCAACAAAAATATTTAATACACACATCCACTTGTCGTATACCCGAAGATGATCCATTCAATGAGGACGTGATTGAATTTTTCCATAAAGAAGAATATGAGAGTTGTTCAACAAGAAGTTTATTAATATATATTGAAAGAATCGATGATAATTTTCTATTAAAAATAAATAAGACTGTGAAATCGTCATATATTTATTGGGGGGTTAGTTGTTGTTATTCAATTATTACACGATTATTGGAGCCGAATCATAGTGAAAATAAAATCCAGTGAGTTTCTTGTAAAATTCTATAAATATTATCAATAATTATTTAGGTTTTCAGAATGTCGATATTTTACGGACAATGCAACTATAACGGATGATGTCATTAAAGTTACATGTAAGAATTTATTTTTTATGGAAGTTTATTCAAATGTCCATACAATACTTCAATTGAACAAATTGACAACATACAAGAATCGAACACAATTGCAAAAACAACCATTCAATGTAATATTCGTTGGAATTGATAGTATGTCGAAAATGAATTTGATACGAACAATGCCGAAAACGTATCAATTCCTCGAAAATATGGACTTTTTGAATTTACGTGGCTATACGAAAATTGGCGATAATACATTTCCGAATTTAGCTGCAATATTAACTGGTAAATATTGGACACAACTTTACGATTATTGTCATCCAAATAAACATTATGTTGATGATTGTGATTTGATATGGAATCAATTTAGAAAATTCGGCTATTTAACGGCATATGGTGAAGATTTAACAGCATTTAATACATTCAATTATGGTCGGATGGGTTTTTGGGAACAACCAACAACATATTATTTTCGACCATATTTCCTAGCAACGGATACATTGAAAATTTATAAAAAATGCCGACATGCTTATTGTACAGGTCCGGAGAATACTGGTGAACGTATGTTGAATATTGTTAAAGATTTTTTGATGAATTTACAAAATTATCCGAAATTCGGTTTATTTTGGATGAGTACGTTCAGTCATGATGCGATCAATTGTGCTTCCTCGATGGATGATAAAATTGTAGAGTTTTTACGTGATATTTATGAATATTTAAATGATACAATATTCATATTCTTCAGTGATCATGGATTTAGATTCGGTGATATTAGATTTACGCACACTGGTTGGATGGAGGAGAGATTGCCATTTATTTATGTCCATTTGCCTGATAGTTTTAAGAAAATTTATCCGCGAAAATACGAGAATTTCGTGCGAAATACTCAACGACTCACGTCACCGTACGATCTCCATATGACCCTCCAAGAAGTACTATTTTTGACAAATTCGAAATACCAAATAGAGCAAAGTTTGGCCTGTCCAAAATGCAAATCTCTATTTAGCGAAATTGATGAGGATCGTACTTGTAAAGATGGTGGCATTGATCAGCATTGGTGCATGTGTACCGGTCATGCTTATATCAGCATAACTGAGCCGATTGTGGCTAGAACTTCGAAATTTATCATTGATGAAATTAATGATTATGTGAAAAAATTTAATGAGAGTGAAAATTGTGCCTATTATAAATTAAATCAAATCGTTTCAGCTGGTATGTCTGAGACATACAAAAATGATAACAATCAATCCGTTAATTATTTTCTAATTTTATTGGAGACAAGTCCAGAAGCTAGATTCGAAGCTACAGTTGAAGCGTTACAATTAAATCAAAATAAATTAGAATTTAAATTATTGGGCGATATTAGCCGTTTGGATAGATATGCTGATGATAGTTATTGTATTAATAATACCATGTTGGAAAAATATTGTTACTGTGATGGTACTTTGAGAAAATTGAAAAGTGCCATTTTGTTATCTTGAATAGTTTTTGTTTTTTATTTTTAATCGATTTCAACGATTTTTCTCTTGTTGTATAAGGTGCCTATCAATAAATGATCTTATTTTTGTTCGTTATACAACAGATTTATTTCGAATTTCCCCCGAAAACCAGTTTTTTGCCTTCCGTTTCACCAATTCGATTCTATTATCTAAGGACGCAAAATTATCTAGAATACGAACAATCTTTTGTTAATAGTTCGACAGTGAAGTTTGAGACTATCGGGTATTGTTTTATATTTAGTGATTTTTGAGTGATCAATTTGGGGTGTTCTGGAGGATTTGGGCGAAAAAACGTGATCCAAAGGGTGAGTTTAGGGACAATATTTTAATCTGTTTAAGCTGACATTTTGTTTTTTATAATTACAGTAAGTCCAATTAAAGTTCTGGTTTATTCGGGAGAGGTGATTTTTTTGGGAGTTGATTTAACTCTAAAATTGACTCCAGTACTGCGAGGCGACAATTCTACTAAAAACTTTGTCGAGTTCAGACTAGGCTGTAATCCCTTACAAAGTCTCCATCCCCAATAATAGCGAAGTTTTTCGGGAGCAATAGGCGATAAAGCTCGGATGATTGATTGATCGGAATTCTCCTTTGATGAAGAGATTGTTTGACGACTTCTGATCAGCTGTTCAGGAGATTTTTGATTTTTGGCAACGATTCCAATGAATGTTCAAATTTTGAGCTGAATTTTGCGAAATATTGGGCGCGGTCCAAGAGGTCGCAAATTACGTCATTTTTTTTGAAGTACTAGAGAAGTACAGATCAGGATTCGTCCCGAAAATGCTTCCGGTGTCAATTTTGTTTCTGAGTTCTAAATTGGGCCTATTTCTAGTTTTTTTGAGATTAAGATTACTTAAGAATTAAGTACCAATTTCCACTACAGGCTCAGAAGTTCAGAGATTGGGTTGAACTGAGAGCGATCAGAGATGCAGATCTCATAACAGATCAGGACCTGATTTGAACAAGTATTATCGCCTTAAATGATGAAATTTCGAAAAATGACTGCTTCTAATTTTCACTGAATCATCGAAATTCTTCTTCAATGAACATTACAGTAGAGTGAAACGCAAAAATGAAGATTGATCAGTGGATCAACTGTAGGATTTTTTTCAAACTTTGCGCGATAAAGGTGATTGATCAAAGAATTAGTGAATATTGTTTGGTGACTCCTGATCAGCCGTTCGGATTTGCAAGAAATCAGGACCTGATTTTAATAAGGCTTATCGCCTTAAATGACGAATTTTCATAAAATGATTGCTCCCTATATTTTCTGAATCATCGAATAGTACGGTGAATCGCAAAAATTGAGATTGAGCTGTGAATTAGTGAAGATTGTTTGACGACTTCTGGCACTCTCGCTTGTATACATACAAGCTTAAAATTAATGAAATATTTAAAATTGTAACCAATGACCTTGACTCAATTCGCGTGAGACCCCTACAATTATTATCGATAATGATAACTAAATATGTCCTTCATTACTTATTTATTTATATTCACGTCGATAATTCATGCAGTTTTCATTGTATTATTAATTATCAATATTATTATCATAAATGAACATAAATTCGAAGAAATTCACTATTTCCTATGAATATTTATACCGGAATAACAACATTTATTTTAATAATTGTGGGGAACCCCGATAAATAAACAACTTATTTACACTTATATAAGAACAAACTAGAAATACGATTCAGTAGACTTCAACATTTATTCCAACTAAGTATTACAGAAACAATGAAGATAAGTGCGACTTTTTTCATAATATCTTCGCTCATTGGACTATCTTTAAGTGTACCTCCTGGCGGTAATTATATAATATCGAATAAATTTATAATTATTATTATTAATTTAGCCATCAACATCCTCAATTGCACCCGCCCCAATGAATATTACAACTGCGGGAGTGCTTGTCAAACTAAATGTAGCACTCTAGGCCAACCATGCCCTATTCTCAATGTCAGATGTAATGATGATTGTTACTGTATTGAAGGATATGCTCGAAACGAAAACGAGGAATGTATCCCAATTTCACAATGCTAATTGTATTTTATTTTTTAATTATTAATTGTAATGTAATAAAATAAAATTACCCATGAAGAAGGGAATAATCATTATACAAATTGAGCGATGATTGTGGGGAATTCCGATCAAAATCACTGATAATTGCTTCACTTATGGGCTTTGACTTATACCAAATAGAGCTAAATCTAGCACTCAAGGCCAATTTTGCCGTATTATCGGTAAAAGATGCAACGCTGATCGTTCGATAATTATTTTAATCCTTTACAATAAAAAATAAATTACAATATCCTTAAATTAACAATAATCAACTATTAAAGAGAATACCCATTGTTTTTTTTAATCGCGTCAAAAACCCATCACAATAACAATATTTCCGCAACATCGGATCATTAACACAATTACTTTTATCACCGTAACGATCAATTCGACTGATCATCCCTTGTAAAGAGAACAAAGGTATCGAATTTTGATCGGTTATACTAACTGTAGCTTCAAATACAGCCTTTGGTACCGTTTCGAAAATCAACAATAAATAATTGAACGATTCATTTTTCCGATTGTAAAACGTTTCGGTAACGCCCGATGATAGAACATGTCGTAAATAATAATTGATGCAATTATTCGATTTGATACCGAAATAATTGACGGTGCTGCGTAATTTGTCCAAAGCGAAATATGCCGCTTTTTTGACGATAATCGAATTGGGATCGATGTAAAAGTGGCCCATACACGTGCAGAAATGTTGCGCGATCGCTGCATCCGTACAGGAGCGCAATTCGTTGACTTTTTCGAATAGCGATTGACATTTCGGGCATGCCAAACTCGACCGTATTTTGTACCGGTCCCGACTCGATAAATTCAAAATATTTTGAAGTGTCATATAAAAATCGAATGGCGTCGTCAATCGTCTAGAGTTGATGATCAAATTCTTATAGTAAGTCGGGTGAGATTTTTGGAAATTTTCCGGAATGTGGATGTAATTGAACGGTAGCCGTTCTTCCAGCCATCCGCTATAAGTGTAGCGAATTTTGCCGAACCGGAAGCCGTGATCGCTGAAAAATATCACAATTGTGTCTTCCAGATAGTTATTGTCGTAAAATTTTTGAAAAAAATCGACGAACACTTCGTCCATTGTTGAGGCCGTGTTGATGTTGTTGTGGCTGAAGGAGTTCATCCAGAAGAGGCTGAATTTCGGCGAATCCGGATAATTCCGGTAGAAATCCGTTATCAATCTCAATATTCGTTCGCCGGACGTTTCCGGTCCGGTACAATACGATAATAGGTATTTTTTAACGATGTTGAGGGTCTCGATGGCTAGGAAATAGGGTCGAAAATAGTGATCGGTGGGCGGTTGTTGGAAGCCTTTCATCAGATAACTGAACGTGTTCAGATGGCCTTCGTCTTCAGCATATGCGGTTATGTAGCCGTATTTTCTGAAGCGATCCCATATAAGGTCGCAATCGTTCAGGAATCTGTCTTCAGGTCGGCAAATTTTATCGATTTGCGTTAGATTCATGCCGGTCAATAAGGCCATTAAGTTCGGGAATGTGTTGTCGTCGATTTTATTGTAGCCTTTCATGTTGATCCAATTGTTGTTTTTGAGGTATGTTTGCGTTTTGGGCATTGTACGGATGAAATTCAGTTGGGACATTGTGTCGATTCCGATCAATAAAATATTGTACGGACTCTTCAAATCATTCTTCAGATAACGCTGTTGGATCTCCGCATTTGGCCGAATTATACTGTGGACATTGGAGTAAACTTCACTTCCGAAAGCATTACTGCAGACAACTTTGATCAAATCGGATGTTATCAGAGCTGTATCTTCAAATTGGTGACAATCTGAAAAACTGCAAGATTTAATTGACATTTAATGAAGTAAATATCGTTCCAAAACTCAAGTCCATTCGGCCGCCAAAATGACAATTCAAAAGTGGAGTTCTCAGTTTTCCAAAAATCGACTCGAAATAACTAGGAAAAGACCAGATCGATTCTGAGCAGTGGCTCAGAAATTGAAATTTTTTTGAAAAAGACGAAAATCTCGAAAGCTGAGAATTGTAGAAGTAATGGAAAAACTTCTTTTGATAGAAATTGTTGTAAAAGTGTTGAGTTTTCAAAATTTAGGAGAAGAAATATTGGAATTGAGAAAAAAGCAAAGTCAAGTCAAGATATTTTTCCAACGCTCCAGTACCAAAACTCTGACTTTTTTCTGAGACAAAACGTACTTATTTTGAAGGAGCCTGGAAAAACAATCGATACAGGACCTTCTGATAAACCAAATTTGCGGGGTTAATCATCCCTTGGCCATAAATTGTGCCGATTTCATCGGAAAATGAGCCCACAATCTGATCACTCAAAAAGGTATCACGTGAAGATCAATTCAAAACAATCCACTCTGATAGATTTCTTTTCAACGTAAAGCAATTTGGACCAAATCGGATTGGCCCTTGAATCAATAACAAAAGTACTTTACGATATTGAAGCCTTTATTCCAAAAAACAAAAATTCTCCTAGCTCATCTTCACAGGAACAATTTGAGTTGCACTAGAGATGGGCATCTAATCTTACAATTGTCTTTAGAGTGACCCATCTCTCTTTGAGGTGGATAAATGTACGTGAGCTTTAGAACGAATTCTATTCAGTTTGGAAAATGCGACAAATGTGGTTTTTTTTCGTAACTCAAAGTTCAATTACAGTGAAAAATTTGTATCTTTGTATTGTTTGGATGCTGATTCATTATTATCGATTCTCGTGCAATTGCACATGTTTATCATCGCATTTCATTATTCAAAGTCGATTATCTCACGAAAAAAAATTATCAGTGATTCTAGTGATTTTATCAATTATTTGAAATCGACGATTAGATATGCTCCACATACTTTGTAATATTATTGCCCTATTTTCGATAATTCTCTTTATACTCACTTTATCTTATTATCAATGTCGTCTTCATCATCCCTTGTTATATCCATATAACAGCAAGATAGACTAGAATTAGTGAAATAAGATGTATAAGCCTGAATTATTGATGAATTGATTGTTAAGTAGAAATTATTTTGAATTTTTTCGATATAAGTCAGAAGACCTATATCGGTGCAAGATTGATAGTCTTCTTTTTGATAATACGGCCAAATGTCGCTATTAAATGGATCAATATCTGGAATTTTACAGTTCGTAGTCTCTACTAAATATTTCATCTCTAAAATCAACAATATTTATAATTAATGAATTGAAATTGCTTATTATATTTACCTTTGAAGGTTGTATTAGGCAAATCGATATTTTTGAAGGGTATAGAGCCTCGATTCTTATTCACATAGCCCTTATAATAACTCAGGAACACCATTATATTCGGTATAAAACACAATAAAAAATACTTATATCTTGCAAAGAAAACTTGAATATCCATTTTCACGTGTTATAACACAGTATAATTATAATTATACTTTATTTTTTATCTTAAATTTGAGATTATTCTACGATTAACGTAAATACACTTTAACTAGACAATTATGGCGCAGTGCCTTCATGACATAACTCTTATCACATTGTTTATCATATAGAGAGGATCAACGAATTCACAGCTATAAGTATATCGATACTGAATCAATTTTATCCAATCATTTCCCTCCAATATCGACTATCAAGATAAGAAAGGCGATAGTTTTGCAACAAATTTTTCCAAAGATTGATGAAAAGTCGATCTAACAATAGATAAAGTTTCAATTATTCAGAACAGCTCAATCACGAACTTGACCATCAAATGGGAAATAGTTCTTATCAGAGTATTAGTATAATTCATTAATCCTGATCTGAAAAAATGATGTCTTTTTTATTGGTGATTTCCGTTAAAACAACAATTACTCAAAGGTGTGAAATGTGTTTATTGATTGTTCAAGATAAGGCTGCAGTTAAATAAATAGTTCGATTTTATGCCCTTCAATCGTCAAGTGAAGTTAATTCTTCTAGTTTTAAAGTGTATTTTGCACAGCTGCAAGTCTGAGACTTGGAATTTATTTGAATTGACTTCAATCAATCGATTCGTAAATAATAAGGAATTAGCTGAAATCCCATTTAATATTTGAAATTCGCGGAATAAATCATCAAGGTCGCTGCAACTTGTAGACATTAACTTATACTACTTGTTAACAGATGTCGCTTTCGCTCAAGCGGAATAAATCAAACACATAGTTATCAGATGGAATCTTATAATATTAATTTAATTTAAAGACAGTATTGAGGAATTAGTCAACTGCTTATTACTATAAATGCTTATTCAAAAATACAATATTTATTCAATTCCGATTTACCACTTTGATTTATTTTTGTGTTTTGCGACAGTCTGGCAACGTGGATTAATTTTGCCATCTTCTATTTATTCCTGTAACTAATCTAGTTATTGTCGTAACGCATAGATGGCAGAGAGCTAGTCCTCTTAAAAATAGATTTCTTGAAAAGAAAATAAACGGATTAATAACCGGTTGCAAAGACAGTTTTTATTGTCAATCAAAATAACAAATTCATCAATATTCCCGCATGTTATCTATAACAAAGAGTGTGGTGTTTTCGACATTGTTTCTAAGGTAATTTGACAAGACTAATTTTTAGGTTAGGAAATTTTTCTAATCAAACTTAATAATATTCATTTTGATAATAGTATTTGTCGAAGATCATTAATCGAAGCTAAAACCATGTCTAGTGAGACTTGTGGCCAAAATAGTACCTATTGTTCCGGTACACATTCAGTCGCTTATGTTACAACACCAAACGAAGAAGTTGCTAAAAAACTAGCTCATGGATTATTACAGAAAAAATTAGCAGCATGCGTTAATATTATACCAAAAATCACATCCATATACGAATGGGATGGTAAAATCAATGAAGATTCAGAAGTATTGATGATGATCAAAACACGAACATCAAAAATTGATGAATTAAAGCTATATGTTGTGAAAAATCATCCATATACAGTTGCTGAAATTATTTCATTACCCATACAACAAGGTAATGAACCTTATTTGAAATGGATCGGTGATATTGTACCGGAAAATTGATCGAATCTTATATTCATTGAGAAATTATGGGTTAATTATAGTTACAAATTTGATTTGCTTCTAAATTAACTCTTGAGAACTTACGTAATCGATACATACTTCATTTCTTAATATTTATCGATAGAGATTCCCTTAAATTGAGTTGATCAATTGAGAAGGGGAAATCAAAGAATTTTTTTATTAGTTATACAGTTTATTATCATTATTTTCTTAGTTTTATGTACATTCATCAATCCATATCGCCTGTCATTGCGATCTACCTTCAATTTATTCGATTTAGTTTATAGTTTTGTTTAAAATAAATCAATAACCACTCCAATTGTTTTTTCTTCCACAATTATTAAGATCACCCAGCCTTTGGATTTCGACTATATTAGAAAAAACGTTGAGTTATGATAGTTTTTCATAAGACAATAATATTCAAATATCATCCTCAATTCAATTGAAAATTGTAATTAATGCTAGATTTATTCTCGAAGATGATATTTCAACGTAACTGTTACAATAAATGGTAGAACTGAAACTGATCTAGATAATTCTGAAAAAATCCTATTTCAGTCTAATCAGGTACAATCTAAATAGAATTAATTAGAATAATTAATTTAATAATTAAAATCTACAAACAAAAAAGCATTCTATTGTAACAGTCTGGAAACATTAGATATAATTTTAGATATTAGGGTGCAACTAGACGATGCGCCTTTTCTAACCTGATCCCTTCTCTTTCTGTTTTTTTATTTTTTTTAAATAAAAGAACGAGAATAAGACACAAAACTCATTGTCTGTTGTCACCTTTAGATAAATCAACTAAAAATCTAACATATACAAATCAAAACATCAACTACTGATTAGATGAATTATCACAATCAAAATTAGGATATCTACAATCAGTTATCATTAATTTTAATATATAAAACATATAGGTACATTTTGATATAATTAAATATGATTTATATAGGTTTCAATTGTTTATAATTCATGGATTTTTGTATTTACCCATCCCGATTGGGATGCGATTATTAATTTTAATTTGATCATGTTGTAGATTACGTCCATTTGTATCTTTATATGTTGTTAAACCGGATCTATCCATTGTTTTTTCATCGGGATTTATTTCCATAATTTGCCGTAAAAAATGTTGACCATTCGAATTTGATGTTGTGGTTGTTAAACTTTCACGAGCATTAGCTAATAATTCCGGATGTTCACCAAATGTGTCGGATAAGGCAGCAATCAAAACATCTACGAAAAAACCAAATGAAGATCAGAGCTATATTCCGAACACAATTCGATCGCGATCTTGATCATCCTCTATAATTATCAGAGAGGAGATCTAGACCTCTTCAGAATTGCATTCAATAGCTGTTATTAATCCATATGTGAGCGTGAAACTTTATTGAACTTCATGAATTCAAAAAATATTGCGAAATAATTTCAAATATTCATTAATAAAATTCCATTAGCTCGCTATGGTATTAATTGTGAAAGTTGCAAAGTAAAGAGGATTTGCCGCCTAATCTGAAGTTAATAGGATAAAATTTCAGTTGTCATCATCATTTCAAAATAATAATTCGAAATTGAAGACTTGATTCTCGTTTTAATTGCAAATAGAAGAGAGAGAATTCAGACCAAGTCTCAGTCTCTTAACAAATTTTCATCCATATCACCACCATTTTATAGAAGTTGGAATTAGAGCTTTATAACGAGAATTTCGATTTAGAAAAGGATCCAGAGAATAATTCGAGTTCGTTTGAAATTTTTGACTCAATTCTGGGTCTTGAATTAAATTTATTCGCGATTTTCGCTTGAATTACTCGTATACTCGTTCAATATGGCCTTTTGATAATATAAACTTTGCTAGCCAATTTATATAGGTCACTAGGGCATCATTTGTATAGATAATTTACGGAAATTATGGAATTTCCAAGTTCATGCATGAAATATTGAAATGTTAAGGATTCACCACATA
The DNA here is from genome assembly GCA_037414795.1 of Stenodera caucasica. Taxonomy (NCBI): domain Eukaryota; kingdom Metazoa; phylum Arthropoda; class Insecta; order Coleoptera; family Meloidae; genus Stenodera; species Stenodera caucasica. Next base: position 11,634 of record JAZBGZ010000938.1, on the reverse strand, counting down.
AATAATTAGGGGTAATTGAATTTGATAGGGTACATTAACTTCTAATTATTTCAGCATAAAAATTGAGCTGAATTTCTGGAAATTGAACAAATGATTGTAGATGAAGTCATCAATCATCATCGAATATCACAATTATATTTTATATTATAATAACCCGGCGCCTCCACCATTTTTTCACATCTAGCCTTACCTAATACTTTTTTTTCTAGTGATCTCGATATGTGACCTTGTTCGGCTTCGACTTCAAGGAAATTCGTGAATTTCTGTAATGCTTGTTGGGCTTCAGCATTGCCACGTGTCAATGATTGTGTGAACATCACTTTAGCCAATTGATAAATAACCTCTTCTAAAGAATATTCGGTATATAAAAAGTCAGCTAGACGTAATCGTTCTAGAAGTTCATCATAGTCTTCATCTGATGTTTTTTCAATTTCTAGAATAATTATTATTTTAGTTACAATTCAAATTAATATCGCATGATTCAAATTCAATATTTAAATTTTTGGTGGTTTATTATTCAAAATGAGAGAACTAAAAATGATAGAGAAATAGAGATTTATATTCGATAAATTTTATTACCATTCAATGTTTGGGTTATTATTTTTTTTTTTAATTGATATTCATGTATTTATAATGTTCAGATAACATTATCTCTGCCACTATATTTTATTCTTTATATTTTTTTTGAATTATGGAACTTTTCCTATTTATATGGATATTTTTTCAACTGTTTCTTCGAATGTCAGAGTTGGCGTATGTTTAATATGATGGCTATCATAAAAAAAATATTCTCACAGCATCATATGACAGCTTCTGTCTTGTAGATAGAGATATTTTAATAATTTTATGAACTGAATATTTTTCAATGTTCCGGAACTTCGAATAATACAAAACTCAATGTAATTTATGTATATTTTATTATCACAAGTTATCTGTTTTATAATGGTTGTTTTTTACGTTTATTCTATCGATCGTTTTTTGTTAATCAAATACTAAAAGAATAGCGAAATAGATGAGTTTAACGATCGAAATTTATGAGTTTAATTCGAAAAAAGTGCATCTTCTTTGTTATTGGTGATTCATTATTCTCCACTATCATCAATTATAGCTCAAAACTAAATAATAAAGTTCGGTATCGATTCGAGAATCAATCCTAATAGAATCTAAGCCTAATGTGGGAACATTTTCGCATAATTTCCCCGAAATCACAAAAAAAACATATAACCGAAATTTCTCGGTTGATTCTGAAATCGTGAAAATATTTGACTGAAGTTAAAGTGAAATTTCAGTGACGAAACAAATCTAGATTTAACTGAAAATATCGATTCGTTCAATAAAAGCTATATTTACTACAAAATTTATTTCTATTGTCAATTTCAGTAAACGAAACGAGAGCTTCCAGGTATTTATTCCAAAAATTGAAAACAATCGTTTTGTTGACGTAAACTCCAGTTTGTTTCGAGTTTATTATTCTTTATACGTTATATACAAAAAATTTATAATAATAATAATAATAATAATAATAATAAAAATTGCTTACTCACCGCTTGTTTTATGTGAAATTTGTCCTGAACGCGACATTTCCGGCTCTTTTTTCTTGTTTATTTCATGTCTCAGTTGATTAATGTCAATAGTACTTTTCAGTTCCGGTTTCTCAGATGATGATAATAATGTTGTTTTGTCATAATTTGAATATTTCGATGTAATATCCTGATTCTATAAAATCAACAAAATTCATATAATGTGCAATTAATTTTGTAAATTAATTGGAAATTATGTTATTTGTGTATTCAACTGTTTATTAATAGCAGTTGGAATATTCCATTATTCGATAACTGTAATTAATTATTCCAGTATTTGGAATTAGTCAATCGTAATTGATACACAACATATTGGGGATGTTGTTTGATTATTGATATTCAACTTACTTTACTACGTTCTTTCGAATTCAGGCCGAGTAGTGTATAATGATGTTTCAAATAGTCCAAATTATATTTGATTTCTTGCAGGAAAGATATCGCCTCTTCTCGAGTCATCTGCAATCGTATCGAAAATTTCGCTTAAATTCTCTAATCGAAAATAAATCTCACCAGTCCTTCTTGCAGGAATTCCTCGATAGCTAAAGTAACGCCTTTTTCATCACCGGTCCAAAATACGTATTCAGCCATATCGAGGGGCGAATATTGAACTCCAGTAAGGGAATTGAACTTGTCCAACTGAAATATCAATCGATAATCATATTGGTGAGTTATTTTCAATTCGCTACACACTCTCTTATCGCTTATCATTAATAAATCGTGTGATTAATTGGACCACTTACATTATTATTATTATCGGGTTCGGTTAGTGGATTCAGTTCCGGTGATCGTCGATTACCGTTTTCAGTAACTGTTTGATATTCCATTATATTTTTATGGATGTTTTTTGATGGAATTTCTAGATTTGTTCGAACGATTCCTGTTGGTTTTCTGTCGGAATTCTGCGATTCGACGTCGATATGTTGGCCGAGTTTCGCCAAAAGTTCACCATCCTCGTTCACTGGAAAAGTTATGCGTATCAAATTATTGATTTCAATTAAAAAATAAACTCAAAAAACCGCCGGAAAATTTTTCAATAAGAAATTTCACAGCTTTAGATTGAAATTAGACAACAAATATGATTTTTGGAGGATTTCTCCATTTTCCGACTTTTTCTACAAGTTTTTAGAATATTGAAGTAATGTTTCTTGCATATTCTGGTCGAAATTCACTGGACTTCCACTAATTAATGTGTTCTCAGATAGATTACCCGGAAAACTTGTCAAAATGTTGAGCTAGAACTTTCTACTCCCAAGGTAGAATTTGAAGTTTTCCCAAGCTTCTTTTCTCTCTAGGGGATATTTTGACATACGACAAAATTTTCGTGTTTTCCAACAAGAATCTAGATCACAGTAGAGCCGGGATACGGAGGATCTGTGATTTAAGTCATCTTCTGTGTTAAGTCTGCTTCAAGGATAAGATATAGAATTGGTTCTTGTTGGTTCTTCTGCAAGTAATTTCAGTTCAATATTGAATATTCTGGTCAAAATTCGTGATTTGTACTAAAATTACAATATTCACCAAGAACAACTGGATTTCCCGTAATTAATGTGTTCCAACAGATTCTAACTTTTTCCATTAAAAATTTCAATTTTTCTCCAAGTAAATTATCCGGAAAACTTGTCAAGACGCGGCTAATATTATATATTTTCCAGTTATAATTAAATGTGTCTTTGAAATTGTTTTTTTGAGAAAATTCCCCGAATTTGAATTGAGTTTTAGCAGTTTTTGAATCAATAACGCAACTTTTACCGAGATTAAGATGCAGATCGATGCGAAATTGCAAAAATCACGATTTCGATCGAAAAAGTTTTTCATTTGAAAATTTCAATGTCAAACTCAATCGTCATCTTCACATTGACTGGAATTGGGATTGAAATTCGTTGAATGATTTCCTCTACAAAACGCAATTTTCTCATTTCCATTTAATTCAATTTTCGTCATTTTCATACGTCACTGCATAATTATTTGTAGTTTCAACAATGGGAAATCCAACAATCAGTTGTTTATTGCGAATATCTATTGTGCTGAAAGCTTCCCACTTTTTCCTCAACAAAAGCAATTAAATTGTTTCATATTTTCTCAAGTGTAACGAAAATTTCCACCAATTAAAAATTTTATCGTTGTGAAAATTGATAATTGCCGAAAGTTTTGAATTATTTCTATAATCATGACAAGAACTAATTGTCTAATTGAACTCCAACTACAAAAAATTTCCACGACTTAATTTAATTATAGTTAATTGACTTAACCGATCAATAAGTAGTTCTATATGATGAGTTATTTTTTCCAGTTGAATCAGATAAAATTAATCCGGATTGTTAATAAAGAAACTAGTCGCTTGACACATTCAATTGTCTACAAAGTCAATTTACTGCAATAAGTTTAGGGGTTGGTTGAACATCTTACAAAGGAGTTTAATATAATTTGGTCTTGTTTCCAGTTTTCTTCGTTAACTATATACAAGTTTCAGGAAATCGATGACAATTGTAGCTTTCAAACCAACCACCACAATAACTTGTATTGTATTTGAACTGATAAAATTATAATGAAATTTCCAACCCTCGCTCCATTCACAATTGATAGATAGTTTCAATTCCATCTTGTTTCGCTTCAAAGTTGGTTCAATCATTTAACTCGACTATAAACGTGAATATTTTAAAAGCCCTACATTGATCTTTTTTTTTGTAACTTTAAGTAAAACGCTAGTCTATTCCATTTATTTTCAACTAAAATAAATTATATTCAACTTCGTTTCTAAAATAATCCAATTACAACAACTAGAGGCGATAATTTGATTTGAGTTCGAATTTTTCTTGCCCGATCGCAATCTTCCCTTTTTATTGTTTCCTCTTGAACCACAAAGAAAAAACAAAAACAAAACCGGAGCTTTTGCTATAAATTATAACATTCAGGTTTAGAATATTCTAATTAATCAAGCTTTAAATGTAAAGCTCTGTGTCATTTTTCATTTGAATTTTAAATCTCTAGAACGCTCTTACATGAATAATAAACTGTAAATTAATGATGATTAAGTCAGCTTCACTTAAGCCGAATGCAGGCTTACATCATTTATTTTATTGCACCGGATATATTTACGTTTAGATATAACGTAACTTGTGAAACAAGCGAATAAAAATAAAACTAACGTAATATAATCTAGAACTCATTAGATAGATGGTCTATTTATTGTAGCGGAACATCCGCACTGAGACGTTAACGCTAACTTAATCGCTTAGAATGAGACAATTTCACAGTATCTTCGGAGATAATTACAATTTGAATCGTACTAACTCAAATTTCTACCCGTTTACATTGAGGAAAATTCTACAATAAAAGCTTTTCTATTCCAATTATCCACTCGTCACGTTCTTTTGAATTTTCACACCCATTAATTTTTTTTTTTCTGTTTTGTTGAGTCTTATCAACACAAAAGCCTTTTGTAATAAAAGATTTAATTATGAAATGAATTTCTCTAGAATGACGGCTTGAATTAAGATTTGTTGGATAAAAATCGCTCACTTACATTGAGTTTGAGTGTCTGTATGTCGCTCTTGTTGTCCATTAATATTCGTGTAGACCGATGAATGAGTTTTCATCATCGATAAAGTTTTATCTGTGATAATAAAAAAAGAAAATTCAATTGTCTTTTTTCTAGTTGATTTAAGTTAAACTCACCTAATGAATGTTTTAAACTTTCCAATTCGCGAACGCTCGAGTCCTGAAAAACAATCGATTAATTTTCTCGTTATTTCAGTTGTTAATTCAGTCTATTTTCAAAATTTGGACGAAATTTCAATACAATGCAGAATCGATCGTACATCAGAAATACAGGATGTCCACTCAAGAAGGTGTCAAAATTTGATATATTCGATTAAAACAATTGTCAAATCTAGGATGTTTAAAGTATGAAAAGGTCCCTCAATTCGTAATTATTATGAGATATTCTAAGTTGAGTCGTAGATCGGACACTCGGTATAATTTTTCCAATTCTGTCATCAAATAATCAGAGATATAGGGGCGGTTCAGCGAGCGGACATGCTGTATAGTCTTCAAAAATGAATTATGGATGTTAAATATCATCTTCATATTTTAAAAGTTGGTTTATTGATCCACGGTTGGGGGATGGATGACGTTATAAGCGGTTTTTATGCCAAATTGTCATTATAACCGATTTGATTGTATTTCAATTGAATTTCTATACGTGATTGCTCATTACTCACCTGTGGTGTAATGGTGGGGTCTGTTAAACTACCTGTAATGATAGAAAGAAAATTATTATCGGTAGTAATAAATTTCCCTTAGAAATTGATAAAACTGGAACACCAAAGCCCTATAAAATACCAGTATTTTTTTCCCGATCAAAACCAAATAAATAAATTTGTATCTATTGGTAACAGCGAATCAATGAAACATGCATGAAATATTATGTTTGATATGGGGAAACTTTGAGAATGGTTTTTGATATTTACGAACTTAGTTTTATGATTTTATGTCCTGAAAAAAATTGATAGAAAACTTTGCCAATTTGCATTCGTATAATAACCGTAGATTAAACTTATCAATATTTGCAAATAGTTATCGATTATGTTGAGAGAAAAAGGAAATTGATAGAGATGGGGGATGTGTTGATTGATAGCTTCAGGTCAAATTTCCAAACGAACTATTACAACCCCAAATTGAGCTATTTGGCCAATTTAGTTGAGCAGCTTTTTTTCTACGACGAAAAAAAATACCGGAATATTTTCCAATTATTTCAGATTTGAACTCTAATCTTTGAGTTGTATCGCATTCGAATTTGATAATAATCGATTGTTTCGTTGACCTTTCCAGACTTTTCCAGTGAGCATTTTCCAATAAAACGCTACACAATTGAGAATAAACAATAACAATGCGGATAATAACAGCCATTAAAGTCGAGTCTTTCAGTATATTGAAGGATCTTGTGCTGTTTTTTCTCGAAATAGGAGCCTTTTAAATTGAGAGAAAAACTCAATCGCCACAATATCACACATCAATGGGACCATTGTGGAAAATGTCGCAAGAAAACCTGGCACTATCCCCTATTGAATATTTCAAAGTTTTCCAAACGTATGATCAATTCCAGTCTTATGAAAAATTCAAGATCAAGATCCTCAAAGAAAATAGATTATAGTTTAGGAAATCTATCAATGAAAAAACAATGATTATATCTGAATTGAAAATCAAGAATTTCAGGAAATCGAATTATTTCAGCAATTTCGCACATATTGAATTGATTGCTTCTCAAATCTATATATTGAAAATTAGTTACGTGACTGTAGCGTTTATGATTCGTTTTTAATAGAATTAGATTGAATTCAATTTTTTTTTGTTGATAATTGATTGGTCGATTTCTGTGCGGGATAGATAGTCATTGAATTTCTCAGGAATTGAATTCGCTCTAAAATCATAGCAGTTATGAAATATTTCCAATAACCCTTCACTATTTTGTTGGATATGAATCTGGATGCGGGTCTTGTACAGGCTGTCCCACACAAAACCGCCCTCAAAGCAGGAAAATCGTGCCCCACTTCAAAGTCTTTAATTTCGAATTTTCAGCGATTATTTCATGATATTGAATCGAAATCTTGAGTAATAAAATGGGATTTTTGCTGAAAATATTAATGAGTAGTTCAAATATTTGGGGATTTAGCTCAAGTAACACTGATCTAGTTGAAGTTTTCTTGTTTCACCAAATTTCGCACATTTTCAGGAGAATTTTCAATTTCTTTTCGAATCTTCAAATTCTCTAGATTTTTGAAGTCCCTAATCAAGTTCCTGTTGATCCTGAAAGTTCTGGTATTCACTAAATAGTTTGAAGTTTTTGAAAAATCTACCTCAATTTTCAGGATTCCCACTTTCTAAGCCAAAGCTAAACTTTCCTGTCAAAAATTCGCACTCCAGTTTAAGGAGCACTGATCCTTCAATTATCCTCTCCTCTTAGCAGCTCAAATCTCGATAGTGCATTCGGAGGACAGCCTGTATCATTAGGTTGGGGCGTTTTTTCGAAAGAACCTCACGCATTTCGATTGCGCAATTTATGGGAAATTATCCATAAATAAAAAAACTAGAAACCCACTTAAGGGAATATATTATTGATCATTTTCACTGCAGTAAAGTATAAATTTGTCACTGTTAAGAGTATATTTCGCGTGACTGTCGATAATATCTGGAATTATTTGGTAAAAAATTCGTTTCCACCATTAACCGAATTGAAATAATATCATAAATATTAAATTGAATTGAAACTAGTTCTAAAATCGATATTTGTTTATAATTGCAACGATTAATTAATAATAAATCTCTTTAGTAATTTGTGAATTATTTAGAGAAAAGTTGTTGTTGTTGTTTGTGATATAAATCAATCAAATTCGGATTTTACCTGGTTAGTTTGGCTCCAATATGTCGAAATTGCGTCAGGTTGCATAATTTATGTTCTCTAATTTGGTATAATCCGAAATTATATTAAAACAGACAATTTCGCAGCTAGATCAGATTTTATAGGTGAATATTATAATTACAAAAGCCCTATTCAACATACTAATATAAAGTTTGTTTTGTAATTTAGGTTCTATGTTCTCCATGTATACTTGACGTACTTCCTTTAGAGAGCTCAACAATGAATTATTAGACTCCGAGCAATTTATTTGTAAAGTTTTTGTATAAAGCTACACTCACTATCTATCTATAAAATCTATTTTAATTAAAGCATTTCGTCATTTCCATTTAGTTAAAATTTTTTTTTTCTGTAGAAAAAGCGAGCTTAGAGCTTTCGAGACCTTTTTCAATCCACCAAAACAGATTACGTTCAAAATAGAAAGACGCGCATTTGAAAGAGTCCTCAGTCAATTGAACTCTTAGAAGTTTGAAAATGATCCAATTTCGATGCACTTTGTGAAAATAGCAGACCTTTCAAGATATATTTGTATCACAAATTTTCGTTTGTTTTTTGTTTTGATTCCGCCATAATATTGGACTTGATTGGATGGTTTCGATAAAATTTTTGCTTTGAAACGCCTGCTGGATTGTATTTGAAAAGTTAATTACACATCAAAACAAAAATTGCTAATCACAGGAAATTATAATTCAAATACAAAAACAGAATACAGTGTTTTTAACATTTTTCATTACAAAATTTTAGATTTTCTGTGATAATTTTGTTTCTGTAGAAATGTCGTTTTTTCAAATTTAGATCTTATCGTTTGATTTTTTGCCAAAACTCGAAATTCAACTAATTTTCACCAACATTTTTAGGTATACGTCTTCCCTTTTAATTTTAATTAATCATCCAATAATCAAATTAATACTTATATTATGTGGAAGACTTTTTCGATAGCCATCATTTTTCTCAGCTTATTACCGTTTCTGAGAAACACAAGTCTCTTTCATCTATAATTAATTGTAGTTATAAATGACGGCTAGCAAAAAAGTATTGTGCTGCTCAGCAACGGGAGTAAATGTTTCATCTTGAACTCCGTCAAGGTCATTCAGATTTACTAGTCTCGCTATAAAAGTTTCACTTCGAAAGACCTCAATATTTCAATAATAAATAATCGAGATCCACACATTGAAATTTAGTCGACTTTTCGTTTGAAATTTGATTCGATTTGAAGAAGTTTTCGCATTTTCCAACAAAACTCGTTGACAGAGCAAACCAGTTTCAACGTTTAAAGAATAAATCAATGCAACTTTTGGGAGCCGCTGATCTAATTGTGAATATTCTAAAAGATCTCGAAAACTAGCTGAATCTTTGTCCAAATGTTCGGCGTTATATCTTGGGATTTCGATGAAAGTAAACTAAAATGAAGCACCGACCATCACATGGGAATAACTGTGAAACATCAGCAGTTCGTAGTATGATCGGTGCTTCACTCGAAACACATTCGGCATAGTTCCATTATTCTAATTGACTGATTGCTAAATAGAGGACTCCTCCTGGGATTCTCAACAATAAAAAATATAAATTGACTTTCCATCAAGCAATGTCAGTTTTTCTCCTCAACAACTACAATATTTTGAGAACATCTGACACAAAAACAACAACAACGTCCTCAAAATAATCCCCTAAAAGAGTCCTTGCATGTTAGGGGAAACTGCGCCACAAATCGCACTATAATTCAGAATGAGATTGAGATGGATAATCTATGCGGTTTATAATTTAACATAAAAACAGAGCCTAGCATAATTCAATTATTCTATTAAACAAATTACTCAACAACAACACAATATCGTAATTTAGCCCATATTAGTTGAACATTAAACATAAATAACGATGTGCGTAATTTAATGTACCCAAAACATTAGCAATAAATTGATTCATAACTGGAATGTATTATTCAAATTTTCGAATAAATGAACCGAAACAGAAATAATGTTTAAATGAAAAATTACAGCAGACATTGATAAATGACAGAAAATAATGAAAGTAGGAAGAAGTTGTATTGTATTGTAAAATAGCGTAAATCCCATAATAACAGGATAAAAGTAGACCTGGAAATGTTATTATTCCAGTTCCATGCGAGTTTATTAGAGGAACGTGAACGAATTGAATTACGTACCGAAAATCTCACCTCAGAAAGATCAAAATTTCAGTAACACTGAAAGTATTATTTGCAGAAAATAAGCAGACTTGAGTATTTCAGGTCATTTTTCACAAATCGATTTTATTGCGACGGTAGAAATACCTCCCGGAAAAAATCCAGTACGATCCGTTGTTTCGCTGAATTTCGAGACTGAAAATTGTCTGAATCGTGTAACTTTGACAAACAAATTGGAATAATGCAGCGGAAAGATTAGAGAATCGGGAAAATTTGTCCTTTTTCGCTTCTATTCTCATTGATAGACAAAATCTAGATTGGAATTGTGAAAAATCGGAAATAGAAAAAATTCGTCTTGTGTGATCCATTCGAATGCTAACGCTCCAGCTATTTGTAGTTTTATTAAATTTTGGCCGTGGAAAAAATACTCCAATGGCAATTTTCACGTACGTTATTCATGTTGAAACTTGAGGAAAATTCAAATTGCCATCGTGCAAAGTTCATATTTCGTTGTTCAACGTTCACAAAGCACGTCTATTTAATGGAGTTATTAACGAAATTTAATTTCCATCAAATCTATTCATGTCTGACGCATATTTACGTGAAAATGTGGCTTTTCAAATGGAAAACAATTAGAATATTCTAATTGTTGATAAATATCAAATCGTGCCTTTATTGATAACATTTTTATCGTTCCATGAATAATATGGGACTTGTAAGTGGAATGATCGGGAAATTTTCCAACTTTTCGTTTTGAAAAATTGCGAAAGCCGGCCATCATTTCTTCAGAAATGAGCCAACTGAACTGTTTAATGGCGTAACTTTCCCAATCAATACGGTTAGTCGACAAAACTTTATTATTATAAATCATTTTTAATTAGCGAACGACCATTCACAAATATAATTGATTTGCACAAGAGAAAGAAAAAATCTCGGTTAAGTTTATGCAATATTTTGTGATGATTGCGAAGTCAATTATCGAGAAAACTAGAACGTTTCGCAAGAAATTTATTCGATTTTTTTTCCTTTAATTACATCATTAGATGCGAAAACATTCTTCTTCTAGCGCCAAACAGTGCCGTAATTTCTTTTGATGTTGAACAGAGTTGTAAAATAGAATTTAGATAATTTACAGGGTGTATCGTTTGAAAAAACCATCAACTCACGTTCATTCAATTTTTACACGATACACGATAATCCATATCTAAATTTATAAATCAAATTTGAATATCTAGAATCTGCATAGAATAAATCTGGAAAAATCGAGGTTTTCCCAGAATTAATTTCGGTCAAATAAATGCAAAGCAGATACAAAATTGTGATTAGTCTCGTAAAATTTCCAGGTGAGAAAGTTTGAGGGATCAATAGAAAAAATGCCCATAAAAACTCAATCAAGACCTTTAAATTGAACTTTGTGACGCTTGAAGTCGGAAAAAATCGGGGACTTGGCGGAAAAAACTCCAAAAAAAAAAGAGTTCGTCGACTTAAATGAATAAATG
>JAZBGZ010000936.1:12723-23369 GCA_037414795.1 Stenodera caucasica | reverse complement strand
ATGAAAGTGCCATCTCATATATCACAGAATTTTTCTAAAACAAAAAAATCAATAACAATAATAAAAAATAAACTTATTTAACAATTACAAGATTGTTGAAATTTACATTAAAATAAATTATTATTTACAATTGTATATAATTAAATTCTGATTATTAATTTAGCTATTATCGTTTTGTTGTTGTGTTCGTGATCTTCTATGATCATAATTAACTAATCGTTGACCAACTAAATATTTATCATTTTTAATATGTTCATATAATTTTTTAAATTGTCTTATTTGTAATAGAACAATTAAACCAACAACACAACATAATAATAAAAATGGATATAAACGTCTAGCAATTAAATTTCTCAATTGTAAATTACTTATAAATACCGGTATTATAGAATAGGCTAAAACATACGGTATAGCTAATGCTAAACCAAAACAAATGATAACAGGTAATGCTAATTGTTTAAATATAAATGATAATTGCATTTCACGTATACCATCACGATAAGTACGTTCAATAGCTGTACGTAAAAACCAATCTGGCCCCATCATTGTTATAGCACATGCAATTTTCGTATATAATACACCTAAGGCCCAATCTTGCCATATAAATAATATTGGTGTTTGATGTATTGGTACACGTAATGGTACAATTACAACTAATTCTAATAACATACCAAACAATAATGGTATCACACCTAATAATAATGTACCAGCTATCATTGTTTTTATACCTAATAATGACCATTGTTTCAATTTTGTTATTATAGCAACACGTCCTTGTGGTAGCCAACTTGTTATTAATGTTATTGCACGTGCTGATAACCAACATAAATATAAACCACATGCTGCTGTATATAATTCATGTACTTTAACTTCAGTTTGTTGTTGTTCTAATAATTGTTGTGTTGTTTTCGATGTTATTGTTGATATTGTTTTTATTGTTGTTGTTGTTGTTGTTGGACCTGGTGGTGGTACACCTGGTGCAACTAACCATAATGCCATAACACGTCTACCCAACCATACCGGTATTGTTAATGCTATTATACTAAATATAATTAATGATATACAAACGGAAATTAATAAACCAATTAAACGTGCAATAAAAAATGATGGACGTTCATATGGTTGTAGACCAGTTGGTGGTTCCATTAATAATAAAGCTTGATGAGCTGCACCTAAACCACCTCCACCACCACCACCACCACCATTATTATCTTGTTGTTGTTGTTGTTGTTGATTATTATCTTGATCTTGATTTGATTGTTGTCCATCACCCAATAAATATGAATGTATATTTAATAACCATGATATAATACGACACCAATTTCTAACTAAACCTTTCAACCATATTCTTGTATGACTTTGTTCTAATAATGCTGGCAATATTACTTGTAATAATAATAATTCTAATGATAATTCATTTACTTGTGTTTCATCACTTAATGATACTGTATATGGTAGAAATGATTGTAATAAAATTTTAATAAAACGTATTGGTAACCATAACATTAATAATACAACACTACCAAATATAACAGCTGATATTAATAAACGTCTTATATGTTCTAATATTGGTAAATGTATCATTTCTTGTATTGGACTAAAATCTGGATCATTAAAATTACGTAAAAACCATAAAACACCAGGACGTAAAATTTCACGTAATAATAATACAAATGATGCAAAATAATATACATATACCATACCGATTAACCAATGTATAAATATTGATGTACCTGGTGCTGTACTAAAACTTGATTCACGATCTTTTAATGTTGCATCAAACATTTGTAATGAACATATATCTAACCACCAACCACATACTAAAGGTAATATACCAATTTCAACAACTGATAATAATGATACTTTTACAACAACATAACATAAACCTAATATACGTTTAGCTTTATGAAAACCTAATACACCACAAATACGATGGAAAAATACAAAAAATATACCAACTGTACAATAACCAATTAATGTAGTTAATAAACCATCAAAATGACTTGTCGATACTGTTTCTTTCATATTTATCAATGATAATGTTATTAAACCCATATGATATGGTGAATAGGCAAATATTAATATAAACAACGTATTTAACGATATTACCCAAAATACGTGTTCTAAAAACATTAAAGAACCATCTAAACCTAATAAACGTTCCCATGTTATTTCTTCAGCTGCACGATCCCATTCCATTGGTATCCAATTATTATCTTCACCACCATTAATTTCACCATCTTCTTGTTGTTCCGGTTCTTGTTCTTCTTCCAATTGTGGTTCTTGTCCTAATAATTGTTGTTGTTGTTGTTGTTGTTCTCGATTAGCATTATTAGCAGCAGCTTCCTGTTCTTCTTGTAAACGTATATTCTCTTGTATTTCTCTTATATTATTTAACATAATTTGTTCAGGTTGTAATTGTTGTTGTTGTTGAAATTCAATATTATCACGTTGTAACCAATCAGGACCACCACCATGTAATATTTGTTCTCTTAACCATACTAAGCCAGCAAATGCAAATAATGTACATGTTACAACAAAACAACCTTGAAATATATCAGATGCTAAATTTTCCATTGTAAATAATTCAAATGGTAATGTTAATATAGCATCAATTGTACCAGTAAATAATGCACGATATATACGACATGCTGTTAATGGTACAATACCCAACCATGCAACAGCAACTAATGTATAATGAAACCAATATTTTATTGCTGTACATATTGATGATAATAAACCAGATGCTAAATCTTTTAATGGTAAACGACGTGGCATATCAGGTGAATATATTGGTGTAAATGAAAAACGATAACTACATAATTCACAATATTCTTTACGTGAATAACGCATCCATTGTACTAAACATTCTTGATGTATCCATTTTATACTACCAGTACATATACATGGATGGAATAATGGTCGATCTGGTTGACCTTCTGAACGACATACACGACATATATCTGTATTTGTTAATTCACTATCCATAATTGACACAAATCTGTGGAAAATTAAAAAAAAATTAATTAGAAATCAATCATTTTAACCCATTAAAAATAAACCAATGACCTCAAATCATAACCTTGTCCTTTGATTCAATTGAATCGAAAATAATCAAATTCTACAACCAATCATTTTCATAAACATCTGGTTTATCAGAAAAACTAATTAATTGCAAATGAATTAAGAGAAACGTAATTCAATTGAATTACCTGCAAATATCCTATTAAATTACAGATCTATAATGAATTCACTACTTTCTAGAACTACACTGAATTATTAATTTCTCAAAATATTACTTGAAATTTTTCCAATTTTCTTTTTAATTTTACACATCCAAATAAAAAAATTATGTCAGAAAACTATTTTGACGTAACAAATAAAGCAAGGCCGAGTTAGTTATTTTTTGTATTCCATACAAGGCTACCAGCCAAATTTTTGATCACTAAACTATAGAAAAATCGCTTAATCATAATATTTCTTCTGGTTAGAAAATATTGAATTTTGTTCGAATATTTAATTGGAGTATTTTTATTCAAGTTTGATTTTATTATTATTATTGAAATTTTGTAAAATCAAGTTAAAAAAATTGTTATCATTTTAGTTACTATTATCTTATCTCAATGTAGCTCTTAATCGATACACTTATTCCAATATTTGTGAAAATTTATTTTTATTATTATTCAATCTAACTTTCAGTATTATTCGTAATGTTGATTTGTAAATTTTAGCGTTTTAATTTGAACATCCGGTAATATTTGATTTAGTAGCTATATATGATGGTACTTTAGTCACCACTAATCTCATAACCTCACTTTATAAATTTAGCGGGAAGTAAGTATTGTTTTAGTATTATTTTTGTTGATAAATTTCGTAAATTTTCACAGAAAATATGAATTTAAATTCAATTTACTAAAAGAACAGTGCTAAAAGTGAAAAATGTCAAATAAATCTTCTAAAAATTCCAAAAAATCCAAAACAAATCTAAACTCTTCAAATAATGGAACTAGTACGAAAAAAACAAACAAAAAATCTAATAAAAAACAATCAAGTACACCAAACAAAAGTTTAAATTTTAGCCAAAATTCATCTAAAAGTGATGAATTTATAATTAATGAATTATCACCAACAAAAAAACGTAATGCTTTTGAATTAATGATGGATAGTCGTCATAAAGTAATTGGGCGTAATTCACCTGGAAAAGAACAAGAAATCAATGATAATAATGACGATGATGATGATGATGATGAAATTAATAATAAATCAAAGAAAATAGCACGTAAATTGTTTCTTGAAAATTGGGCAGAAAGTAAAGGTGCATCAAAAAGAAAACGTATCGATGAAGAAATTGAACAATGCATCAATGAAAAAATGGAAAAACGTTCAAAACGATTAAAAAATATGTTGAAATTGAATCAACAACTTAAAGAAGACAATGAAGAAGAGAATAGTGAAGAAGAAATTGAAAATATAAAACACAAATTGAATAATAACGATGTGAAAGCTTGGCGTATGAAAATTAAATTATGTATGGAAGAAAATAAAATGAAAACAAATGATTTAATCAATACAAATAGTCGTATAGTTGGTGGTAGAGTTTTAAGACAGAAAAAAATTGAAACAAACTCATATAATGAAGAAATATCAATTGAAAATTATAAAACACCAAAAAAATCAATTATTATAGATATAGAAAATTCTAATAATTCAATAACAAAACAATCGAAAATTGCACCAGTTTTTAAACGTTCATTACCAAAACCTAGATTAGATCCAGCTATTTTCGAGGCAAAACGTGAATTTTTATTAAGTGGAAAACCTAATTGCTTCAAAAAAGAATTAACAAAACACCAAAGGTAATTATTACAATTTTGATTATAAATTTGATTTTAATTCAATTAAAGTTTTGAAGATTTCAAATATGATGTATTCCCACAAATAAGTCATGTACAACAAAAGAATGATCATTATTTCTGGAATTTGCCAAATATTGATTTGAAATTATTACCAGATGAAAATTCAACAATAAAAACAACAAAATTTCCATTCAAAATTTATAAGGATCTCAATAAACATTGCAGTGATAAACATACAATTGTTAAGTTCGAAAAAATTGAATGTCTAAAATCTATTGTTGAAAAAATTAAATTACAAAATCCAAATTTACCAATTTATCGAATGTTTAAAATTTTATATGAACAAAGTGGTTATAAACAAATCAATAATAAAAATGAAATAATTATTAAAAAACGTGGACGTAAAAAGAAGACTGATAATAAAAATTCAACAATTACCGAGCACAATCCTAAAGAGTTTCTATTATGGCCTGAAAAATATAAACCAAAAGATTCTAAACAAATTTTAGGTAAAATTGATTTATTTTCATCTAAATAATCTCTATTTATATTGTATTTTCTAACAGGTAATTACCATACGATCGCCTCCTTAAAAAATTGGCTATCAAGTTTCCAACAACAAAATAATAAGAAAATTAATGATAGTGATTCAGAATTTGATACAGATGATAGTCGTGATAGTTTTAATAGAATACGTAATACAATTATATTAACTGGGCCAAATGGTTGTGGAAAAACTAGTGCAATTTATGCTATTTGTAATGAATTAGATTTCAATATAATTGAAATTAATACATCAACAAAACGTACTGGGAAACGTTTATTACATGATTTTCAAGAAGCAACCCAATCGCATCAAGTTCGAAAACATGATTTAACGAAATATCTAAATAAACAACAAGAAAATGAAAATTTAAATCAATTAGAAACAAAAAAAATATGCGTTCTACTAATTGAAGATATTGACATTATATTTGAACAAGACGAATCATTTTATTCAGCATTAAATCAAATATCATCAATGACAAAACGTCCAATTATATTAACAACAAATAATTATAATTCGTTGATTGAACAAAAATTTTTATTACAATTCCAAGTATTTAAATTCACATCGATATTATCAACAACAATTATAAATATATGGTTACAATTGATTTGTTTAATCGACAATATTTTCATTGATCCTATATCAATTAAACAATTATTAGATAATAATTGTGGTGATTTACGTAAAACCTTACTAGAATTACAATTTTTCACAAAAACAGGTGGACAAATCAATCAAAATCAACAATTAAACGAATCGAAAATAATTAATATTGATAACAGTTATGATAATATCAATGATCTCGATGAGGATGATTCGAATTTCTCTAATATAATCACAGACGTTGAAACAAAAATTAATTATAAAATTCATTATAATTGTATTGATAGTTTCGAAACAATTATCAATAATGAGTCGATAAATTTGGAGAAAATCTGGTGGAATTTGCCAAATTTATTAAATTTACCTAATTCGAAATCAACAAGATTACGTACACTTTTAACAAATAATACTGAAGAAATTGTTGAAAGTAATAGTGATAATAAAATGGTTATTGAAGAATTGGAGAAATTTTCAAAAATCTACGATAGTTTAATATTCGCCGATTTCTATTATAAATCGACAAATAATTCGAATTTAAATCCAATCAGACAACTAGAAATTAAAGATAGTCTAACACTGAATGAAAATATGGAAAGTTTCAATGATTCAACAATCGGACATGATTTAAGCCATTATTTAGTCTTCAATAATTTAGAAAATTGTGGCTTTAAAACAAATACAATTGATACAGCTGTACCAGAACCAACAGAAATCAAGTATTAATCCTTAAATATATTTGTTGTATTTCTATAATCAATTGATTCATTGTTTTTTCAGGTGGAGGACTAAAATGAGGTCTTGTGATAAGAATTTCCGTAATGCTATACCTCTAATGACAGAAAATAATTCGATAATATTAGATTATATGCCAATTTTACGAAATATAGCACGATCTGAATTCCAACGTTCTATAACAAATCAAAAACGTGGCAATCGTTTTTATAATTACTTAAGAAATTTAGGCATCAATTGTAATGATAAAACGTATAAATTGGCTTGTGATATATTTAAAATCTAATAATAATAATGATGATTATAATGAATATTAAGGGCCTAACAATTATAAATACAATTAGAATAAATTTTAAATAAGTAATTACGTCTTACTTTCAATTTTTCCGATTCAATCAACAACCAACTATTGCACAAAATTATTATTTGTTTTTGTTCGACGAAACTGGTAGAAATGATTACAATAAAACGACCGAATAATTAAAAAAAATTATAATAATTTGGACACGTCATTTTGTTGTTATGGTTACTATAGCAACCAAGCTTGTAATGCTGCCAATATATGACGTGATGTCAACGTAACAAAAGAAATTATCCTAGAATACTTATAATTTTTTTTTTTATTGTTAATTTTATTGATATTATATTATAAATGTTAGTAAATAATAGTAATTTTTCGAAGATCAAAATTATTATAATTTTGAGAATTCCAAAGTTTTACACTTCTATTGGAGTTGTTGTTAAAATGGGCGGTTATAGCTTTTGTTTGAATGTTTGGAGACTACTGGTGTAGATAACCTAATTTTTACATATAATAAATTATCTAATTATTAGATAAATAAATTAACAATGACTGTTAATAATCAATGACCTTCACAAAAGAGTCGTATTTTTTTAAATGCGTCTATTATCAATTAATTCAATAATCACAACAATTTTCCATCAATATCGATTTTATGAACAATGCGTTAATTATAAGGTTTACAACAATATTCGTATGACAACGCGTAATTTCTGTGACAAGTACGATAGAAGCTTCAAATTAATTAATGAGTAATCAGAAATAATCAATATTCATTTTGTAGATCTTTACGAAATTCGAGAATGGCTTCTGCTACGTTCCAAGGTCTTCCTGATCAATTCAATGGAATTACTGTATATTCGTCAGAAGAGAATTGCGAATTTAACGAATTTTCCAATAAATTGAATCGTAAAAATCTAATTTCTTGATAGAGAGAATTGAGGTTATGTTGGTTAATTTTCTAGGTTCATTAGCGTTGTGGCAGGAACAAAACAAGCGTTGTATCTGGTTTAAAGTTTATTTAGAACAAACAAAATGGGTGCCAATATTGATTGAGAAAGGTTTCAAATATCATCATGCTAAAAATGATTTCGTTATGCTCTATTTATGGTTGCCGAACGAAGAAATTTCGAACGTCCCACCTTTCGCCCATACAATGATGGGTGTTGGGGCCGTTGTCGTTAATGATAACAATCAATTATTGGTTGTTAGTGAGAAATATTATAAAATACCCCATTGGAAATTGCCAGGTGGCTATGTTGAGCCTGGTGAGAATCTAATTGATGCCGCTATACGTGAAGTTTACGAAGAAACAAATATCAAAACGAAATTCAATACGGTTTTATGTTTAAGACATACCCATCATGGTATGTTTGAATGTTCCGATATTTATACAGTTGTTAATTTGATACCATTGGATTTTGTTGTAAAATCGTGCGAAAGGGAAATACAGTCGAGTCAATGGATGGATATTGATGAATTTTTGATACATCCACATGTGCACGAATTGAATCGATTTTTTGTTAGGAAATATATGGAATATAAAACGAAAAATATCAAATTGGATTGGCTACACGATATACATCCAATTTTGAATAAACCATATACTGTTTATTTTGTACAAACTGAAAGTGATGCTACTGGAGGTGATTGATCCATAATTTATCTCTAATTAAAGTACAAATAATTTGTGTGATTCAT
Source organism: Stenodera caucasica (assembly GCA_037414795.1). Classification (NCBI taxonomy): domain Eukaryota; kingdom Metazoa; phylum Arthropoda; class Insecta; order Coleoptera; family Meloidae; genus Stenodera; species Stenodera caucasica. The sequence goes on along the minus strand of JAZBGZ010000936.1, from coordinate 14,626 downwards.
TATTTATGAATTGTAGAATTAGCACGGAATAAATATATTTGGTATAGAATATTTGACACAGAACCTAAATATCCTGACTCAGTCTAATATTTAGTTGGATTGATTAAACTGATAATAATTATAATCACCTACTTTTTAAAAAAATTGATGTTGATTTAATGAAGACACCGGAAAAATTATAATTTAAATCCTTTAGCTGGAATATTGTTGGATGTGAGTTGAGTTAGCTGTATTACTTCAATTAGACGTACACTGAAACAATTGAAAATATGAAGTTCACAATCTGTAACGCATAATCATCAAAATCATCGATACATTTGATTGATTAATTCCACTTGATGCTAATCCAAAAATTATGATTAATCACGATCGAACGTGTAAATTTCCAGACAATTATACCATTTCAAGAGCCATTATTGGAAACAAGTTTCGACAAATAATTGATAATAATGAAAAATTAAAATAATCACTCTCTCGGCGCATCCACCAAAATTATAAATACGATTATCCGCATTGTTCTTGCTAATATGTATAATTAATTTCAGCCATCAACGAATTGTTACTTACAGAAATTCTATGGAAATAATTATGAAATATTTCTCTCTCATTATTATTCATTGATGATTTCATAATTAGAACTTTATATTTTCTATGATCGATTTAACAAAAATACTCGATTTAATCAGAAGTTTTATTCGGAAATAATTTTTGACACGTGTCACAGAGTTCACTGATCAATTTGCTCGATTGCTTGAATATTTTCCAAATTATTCGTCTTAACTAGTATAATTTCGATCAATTTATCCAGATAATTGGACTTATATAGTTGACCGAATTTGGAAATAGATTTATCCCCGAATCATTATTTCTCATAATAAAGCTACCAACATGTATATTATATATTTTGATAGTAATCAGTGAAAAATTAATGATGGAATTATGATAGTTCGATGAAACGGATAGAGAATTATTTTTATAATAGAATTTCAATTGAACTAGTCCAAAAATTATTATTTCACAGTTCTTTTTGATATTAGAGACGGACAAGAACCATGGAATTTCAGGATAAACCCGAAATGCATGGTGAGTTATTTGAATTTTGTTTCAAAAAATAGAAATTATTGATTATTATTACAGATGATTGTTTGGAACTATCGAGACTTTTGATCTCTGATATTTTTCAATGGAGAATAATGAAAGTTTTTGTAAGACTTCTTTTGATGGTTCAACTCTTCGTTATCGTCATATATTTATACTGTTTTCTTTATAAATTAAACCAAGATGAAATTATCCAATATTTCCCATGGCTATGTTTCACAGTATTTGTAAATATATTTTCTATAATAATTTCGTTGAAAATTCGAAAATTTATATCTTTTATCCAACAGGGTACCGCAACTTTAATTCAGTTTTCCACAATTGGACCTGGTGTGCAAAAACAAATGACTTACAAATTATGGAATATTGATAGTGCTAATGTGGAAATTACAAATCGAATCAAATTTGAAAGTTTTTTATATAATGGATTTGTAATTTTCAATACATTTCAAACACTTTTCACATCATACATTCATTTATATGAGAAAGAAATAAGACGTAATTTTTTCCTAATTCTCGATTTATTCGAAGACAATCCATCATTGATTCTACGAATATTCGCTTTCTTCTATAGAATTACAGTACCATTTTTGATTTATTGTTTCATTTTAACAGCTCATCAACTGACTTATTATACACAACATATGAGATTTCAATTGCGCTTATTGCGTGAATATATGGAAAATATTGATTGTGATTTTGGGAATGATTCATTAGAACTTTTCTATGATCAAAAATATCAAAACGCTGTTGCGAAACGATTAGAATTTTGTATTAGACGTTATCAAGAAATTATGTCGTAATT